>OX235274.1:77667334-77846988 GCA_944472155.2 Trichobilharzia szidati | reverse complement strand
TTCAACAGAAATACCTGGGTATTGCTCTTTACATCACTTATCGTTGAGAAAGTGATCGACTTATTGGTAATATCAGCATAAAATCAATATTTGTCTCAAAAATGTTAGTTATTTCATGACGAAATTCTCTCACATACTGCAAAAAATTAATCATAAAAGTATTAAAGTTCATACTGTACTTAATCTATACTTAATATGATTTTTCTAACTATTACTGTTCACAATAATGACAAGGATTTAAAATGGACATGTATTAATGACTGATTATTTAAACTAATCTGGTCACCTTGATTCCTGTAAAATCTATCTAATCTAATACGTAACGTCAGTCTTATGCATACGTATATTAGTGTATCTATATGCTTGTACACTGTGTTCCTCCAACACACACGCACGCACCTACTTCCATCTATTATCAATAAGACTGTAGAGCATTATTATACTTGTCCTGATTCGGGATGAAATTATCATTCTGTAAGGTTATACATATATATATGAGTGATTTGTATGCGAATTAATAACAGTTGATATAACCTTGTATGGAATAAGAATTCAGAGGATGCAAAAAAACAAACATAACTAGTGAAACATATAGCGAAAAGTTAGAGAAAATGTAAACAAATATACCGGATATCATAAAATTGTCATCATAAAAAAATGTTATATATATTTTATTTCTTGAAACAAAATTTTACAAATGCTTATTTTTATTCTGCCTGCTTGCATTATTGTGTTCTACTCACTTAATGAGGTGTGCGAAATAATAATGAAATGTTCATATATTTCATTAATTCATATTTCCTTTCACGTTCACCATGAAGGGAAACAATTGTTTATAGAAGGAAGTCTGTGAGGAAATATCGATATCTCTATCAAGATACCGCTATGTAGTGATAAGTTGTGACCAAAACATGCAAAAGAAGTGCGAACATTGAAAATTTGGTCGATAATGACCACCCTATCTCTACAACCTCAGCCTTTCGAGTCATCTACAAGGAGGAACGTAGTCTGCTCAAATCACTGCATACCCAACTCATCTATACTGCTGGAGCTTTGGTCATCGAAACAGAAAAGCCCGATCTCTGTTTACAGAAAAGTTCGTTCAACTCCTCCAACTTTTATGGTCTTAATTCCTCTAAGCTAAAGTATGGCAATCCCTAATCATATTTTGGCTCTACCATTATTTTTTTTCATTTTGTCTATTCAGTTTGTATACTCTTCCTTTATTACGTCAATTGTTACTATTAATATTCTCACTTTGAACTGTCCCCGGTATTATTTCACTCGTCCCACTTGTCATTCAAAATCAATTTTGTTTGGCAATGTTAAATTCTCTGTTAGAAAATCAAAACAAATGATTCAGCGAAGAGACTCTTTTCAACGAATTTATCATCAAGCTGTACAATCGTATATATATGGTTTTTAAGAAGTTATATCAAATTATCAAATTTCACACAATATTACGTAACTTTTATTTTATTCGATTTGCCTACTAATTCAATAATTGCTCACCCATTCCAAGTTCTATACATCCTTTGAATTATTCTCTACATGGCATTAATTGTTTTGCCAATTGACATTTAACTATGATTATAATCACAAACATTTTAATTTAATTGCATTTCATACTACTACTATTATTTTATGCATTCACACTTATGATTCAATTCCCTCACCGGATATATATATGCGATTGTATAGCTTGATAATAAATTCGTTGATTACAGTCTCTTCGCTTCATCACTTGTTTCGATATTCTATACTGAAACATGAATCATCTTATGTATACATTTTTAAGAAGCCATTACAACACTAATTGTCCCAGTCGTTGTTTTCCAAATCTTTAGCTTAAATTCACTGTCACCAAGAAGCGATATTCCTTAGAGAGCTACTATTACACAAGCAAAAGTAAATAGAGGTTATGTTCTAATTTTCGACTCAGCATATGGGTAAGCTCACAAGTACAGCTCAGTTTCGATTATGTGCAATTGTACATTCTTGATAAAAGGCACTGAAAATGAACGGTATGAATAATGCTAGTAGGAAATCAGCATCTTTTCTTAGTATAACTGAAAACAAATTTGTATATATTATGTAGCTGAAGGCCGAAAATTTCAAGCACAAACAAACAGTTATGATCATGTCATGGGGACTGCGTCTTTCCCTTCAAGTTTCAATAATAAATTTTGATCTCAGTTTTTCTGATAGAGATTATTTTCAAACATATGTAACTGAAGTTGTATCAATCCCATCGCATATTACACATTCTGGTATTATAAGTATAGACTAAGTAATCAGCCTGTTACCATCTAACTGTATTACACTTTTAGTAGTACAAGTGCGTCTAACTTCTACAAGTTGTCTGGAAATTCAGGACTAACAGATTCCTTACTCATTGCGAAAAGAGGCGAAACCTTCATTATTCGCAAGCAGATTTATTTGAGGACATTTAAGTATGCAAGAACTTAGAGAAAAATTTAGATAATCACAAGATTGTATGAGAGATGCGCGTATTTTTTATTCACTGTAGTGAATTGGAAACAAATCCAGAAGATTTCCACATGTATAGATACTGTGTAGGGGTGTAGGGGACTTTCTAGCGATCTCAATAACAGAACAAGTATTTGAATAAAAATCCAAGTTAATGAAATGAAAGTGTAATAGCATATTTTAAAAAATACAGTTATTAGTTAAATAAGTTAATCATTTATTTGGTTATACAGTTAAAGTCCACTGCTACAAACTATTAATATAATCCACAATAGCGTTCACTGCTGGAGTCGTGTCTACTGGTAGAAGCTGTGCACCGGTTGTAGAATAGCCTTAGGATGAGGAAAAAAGGTTCCTGCTAAATCCATTGTATACAGCACGGTTAACTGTGAAACAAGCAGACCGTATAGACTAGTGAGAAGACGAAGCGGCAAGCAGCACACTGTATTTTAACTCGGAATTCCATTTTTTGGAAGTTTTACTAAAGAGGAGATCGGATGGTTCTCTTCAAAGATCGATCTACAGGAAACCAACATGGAATGGTCAGTACACAAATTTCCATAGCTGGGTCCCTTTGAAAAGAAAGAGAAATCTGATCCATTCCTTATCCTCAAGAATAAGGAGGATATGTTCAAGTGATACAATCGTTGGGGAACTGGAGCGACTCAAACAAGTCCTCATAGAGAATGGATATCCCCCAAGATTTATCGAGAAAAACATGAAGCCAAGGGAAAAACCTGAAAGAATACAGACGGTGCCGAAGAAACTACTGTTTATGAGTGTTGAATTTAAAGGTGATACCGCAGCTGAGATCCTGAAGAATCGCTTATGCAGATCACTGAGGAAAGCCTTCTTTATGGCTGAGCTACGTATCAACTTCTACAGCCGACAAATGATCAACGGGTGTGTGAAGGATAAACTGCCGCTTCGGGCCACCTCAATGTGTGTTTATAAATTCACTTGCTCGTGTGGAGCTAGTTATATTGGCCGCACAAATCTCACGCTTTCCAAACGCATCTCTGAGCATTATCCGGCATGGTTAGCAAAAGGACAATGTAAGACAATTACTAGCTCAATTCTCGAGCATTTGGTGAACTCAGGCCACGTAGCTCCACCAGAATCGTCTTTCAAGATCATCTACAAAGTGAAGCCAAATGGTACAAAGGGCGTCAGGTTTCGGCTTTTGTGTATGGCGGAGGCTCTAGCGATTCATCACTACAACCCTGAACTCTGTATACAGAAAAAGTTTGTCCAGTCTCTTATTCTTCCTTTGTCTTGACCTCTTCACTAATCGTTCCTTGCAAATAAAATATATGTTGATTTTTTCTTTTCATTCTAATTTCACTTTTAGTTAGCTTTTGCCTTATTAATTAATTCACTATTATCACTCTCATATGCTCCTTTTGTATATTTTCACACCCTCTTCACACATGTTAAATTGACACTCAAATACCTTTATTCTCACTTAATAGCAATTTTAACCTTGTCAAATTTCTATCTTTTTGCCGTTGAGTACCACGTAATTTTCAACTTTTAATTTTCACTTCTAAAGCCACTTCTAAGTAATTATATCAATTATGTCACCCCCTATTACTCAATAATAGACCACTATATATTTTTGTAAGTGTAAATACGATTGTACAGCCTCTGAATATGATTTCGTCGATAAAGAAAATTTTCTTCGCTGAGTCTGTCTTCTATTTTCTTCAATTTTAAATTGTTCTCAGTATTTATATGTATCTCAGTATGAATCGTTTTAAACAAAAGTTCTGTACAATGTTTCTATTTTTAACATCAAACAAAAAATGTACAATCGTATTGTTACAGACTCCACAGGGGTATAAGTATGAGGTGACAATATGCAACTAAGTAAGGATTAAGAGAAATACTAGTTTTGATTATTCAGATATCAAGATCGTACGTTAACTGAAATCACAAACGTAAATGACTTCAACATTTTCCTGTGTACGTATATCTGAGTGAGTTTTTCAAACATCGAGGAAAGTCTGCTAATTAACTTATTTTGACATCGACAAAGAAGAACCACTTAGAGTTTGACTTGTTTTCGGAAGTATTTACTTGATAATATGCTTTGTAACTTCGCTATTATTCTCATTTATCAGTCCAATGTCCTCAAACGTTATAGAAATAATTTACTTCCCAAGATTTAGTCAAACTACATCGACACTATTTGTTATTTCTTCACTCACTAGGTGTTTTGTGAGTAACAAATTTCCTGTTTCATAATTTCTTTCTTAAAATCAAAACTCTAATGTTATGCAACATAATTCAACAAAAGTTTGACTTTGTCTAAGTTGATGAGTTGCGAATGGAATACAGAGTTTCAGCAGCACACTTTCACTTTACTCTTCTCTCAGTCATTACTTTCGGCTGCCTATGTAACTGCCTACTAGCTCTCATTTCCTCTTCAGCTGTTCCCCTCTACATCACCTTTGTTCTAACGCTCAACGCATCGCCTCTCATTCAAGTTTCATATACACAAAGCGTGTACCATCTTTATAGCGTATGTCCCATCAATTTCTATTTATTTTTGCCATTTTCTTCGCTGGAAGGTTGGTTGTTGGCTGGTTAAGTGATTGCTAGAGCTCCATGTTGCTTAACTTTTCTGACCAGATATCCGATCTTTATTATAGAAGTGATGCACATGAAAATGCTTTCGGTGACGTGCCTACAAAGTTTCTGAACTATTTAGAGGCACCAGCATGATGATTATGTCGAGAATTCTGATATTTTTCCTTATCTTGATCTCTGTGGTTGTTAAAATCCAATCATTTTTTATCTAAAGCTCCATCTTATACTGCTGCAAATCTAGTTGAAAGATTTACCATATGGTTTGAAAACCAGATCAACTCTACTCATGAGATTAAACTCCCTCACTATTCATATGCAGACAGTTCATTTACGCAAGTAGCCTACACGGGTAATTCAAATTATGTTACAATTATTATCTTCCTTTCCCTAATTTTCCTCGTTATTTTGAGTACCTTGTTTGACAATACATTTATTTTCATTTTCATACTGTAACGGAATAACTGTTTAGAAAATCCCTCTTGAACAGGTCTAATTACATTACTGGTACTCTTTTGGATGTTTCAACCAACTTTGCAAATAGTATCCGTCTTTCTCCTAGATTGACATATATATATATATCGTATGTTGATTTGATCCTTATTATTCGTCCTTCTTCCTGTTTAATCTCTAATTTAAATGTTTCTCTTTGTGGTTGTGTGACATATTGATAATGTTTCGTTTTAGGATGCAATTTTGTCTGAGTGAATGAAGACCATTCTGACCTTGGACTCTCTGTGGAAATTGTAGATTTATGTTTTTGTGGACAGAGTTGTGATCCCACCATTCTGAGTATATTCTTCTCGATTCTAGAGTGCCTCTCACTGTTAATTTCTACAGTTAACTCATTTTGTTTGACAGTATTTGGTTTGTATCTAGAAAATTAGCTGAACTATGTAGTAGCCTATTAACTCTGCTGAGGTAATTTTAGTTTTTGATGTCATTATTGTTGATTTGAACCACATTGATCTAAACATGAATAATCGCCTTTTTGTTGTCTTTGGAGCTGTAGGTGTCTCAAGGAAGTGTTTTTAGCTATACAGTGGGACGCAGAGATTGGTTTCCTGAGTTTAAAACAAAACGGGACGGTTTTGATCCTGAAAAATATAAGCTGACTAGACAAGTGGGTACGTAATCAGACCATTCGAAATGTATTACGCAAATAGATCACATTTTGGTTACAGGATTTCATCATAAGCTGACATTGGTTAGAGAACCATTGGAAAACCTGGGAGCACTGGACAGCTGTTTCGTTCTAATTTGGGACCCTTCATCGGTACGCTCCCACCACCGGGGTTTGAAACCAGGACCTTCTGGTGAAAAGGCTAGCGACCTCATAGGCCATTAAGCCACTGGGACCCGATACAATGGCCCATGGATTCTAACTTTTGCCAATTCACGACATAGCGCAACCACTAGCCAGTACTTGAATATCGATGAGTAACTCACTGGCGACCGACTCTATTCAGGTAGGTTCTAGTGGGAAGTCGTGATCAGTAGGGCACAGCAGGTCGGGCTTGAGGACAAATACTCGCCGGAGGCATTGGCTAGCAGAAGCGCTACGTCGTGAGTTGGAAGAAGTTAGAATTCATGGACTGGCCATTGGATCGGTTCCCAGTGGCTTAGTGGTACACGAACTCACTCACGTTGTAACCAGAGGGTCAAGGATTCGAATCCCAGAGGTGGGTGCATACCGGTGAAGAGTCCCAAACTAGAACGAAACCGCTGTCCAGTACTCCCTGCAGGTTTTCCAACGATTCTCTAACCAATGTCAGCTCATGATGAAATCCTGTAATCAATCAATCAAATCCCTACAAACCAATACTTGAAGATCACATTTTCTCGTAAATTCCTTGTTTTATTAACTTTGTTCAAATATACTGAAGGGATTTTGACAGTGTGAATGCTTTGGAAGGATAACCTCTACCATGATCTGTTTTGTTGGTTAAAATGCTACTTGAAGTCAAGTAAAGTAGAAACTTCCGAAAGTAAAACTCCATATGAAATTGATTAATCTAAGTAAAAATAAACAATTTCTAAGGATATACACTGTATGGTTATGCCCAGTGTTTTGTATTCCCTATTGTTTATTAATAAACGTTACATGACCTAATAGAATAAGGCGTGACCCACTTAACTGAATTAACTCATACTATGAAAGTTCTAATGATAAATGACACTATACTTAGCAAAATACATGGCTTAATATTATGAATAAATTATTAAAGAGGTTACATACAATTACTATCATGATCTAAATGCGTAAACTGTCATACCAAAACTCTTGTGTTTTGGTCTGAACACATGTAACGATTCCATACGTTCTTTTGTATATCTGACCAAAGTTCAGTGAGTAACTCACAGTCGCAAAACTACCGCAAAGGTGTCAGAAATATAGTCACATGTGATGTGTCTGTGGTACTGTGCTAGAAAATAACAATAACATATCGAAAACGAAAAATTACCTTAACGGTACCGCTGGGAAGTTATACAGTCCAAAAGTTGCTCAGGTCAGCCTAAAACCCTTAGAATAAAGAAAAAATCATCAGCCATAGGTCTACATGCTATAGAATCAGGCCACAAAATTGATTATGACAATACTGAAATAATCCAGAAAAACTTCAGAAATCAAAAAGAACGTCTAATATCAGAAGCACTTCATATAAAGTAGAATCAAAATTGCCTGAATAGGAATGATGGACTTAAACAGAATCTGACCTGGTTACAACTCCTCCTCCCCCATCAAGTGAAAAAATCAACACGAATGTGATAAGCAAGTTCACTATTTAAACACACACAACTTTTATAATTTTACACACTGATCAAATCCAACAATCCACACTTGATTTTGTTATCTTTACCAATTGACCAACTTGACAACTAAAAATGCCCCCAGACAGACGAACGATGATCAAGTTAGTAAACTTTATTTTGATATCATAACAGACGTACTATTACCTTTGTTATTTGGCATAGTGATTTTCACTGCTATTTTTACTTCCAATATATCACAATGGTTAGGACTCTCGCCGACCATGCACATGGTCCGGGGTTCGAAACCCTGCCGACGCACACCCGGTATCTATGATCGGCCTGCAGAATTTGGGCCACCGATATCCATGCTGAGAATTCCATACTTGTACTTAAAATACGGTGTGGCATTAAGCTGTAATCAAAATAATAAAAAAAATAAATTAACTTAACCTAAGTCTATTTTCTCACCCCATAACTGTTTGTTATATATATGCTGAAATTTTGTAAATTCCGGTTTAATAATACTTTGATAAAGCTATTAGCACTAAATAGCGAAACTTCAGTAAAAACAATATCGTTTTGTTTTTCATTCATTGGGAAATACAAAAACCTTTATTATAATGAAGAATATTCTCAACAAGTTGGGATCAAAACTTTGTAGGCAAGGACTAAACACATTTTCTGTTGACAGTCCAAGGTCAAGTAGTCCCTATGACATAACCCTGAAACCAATTAAACAAAATAGCAATCATAAAACACGTTATCCTCAAAGGTTCGGTAGTTCACCTACCCAATAGTAAAGTGAAAATTTAAGAATAGTAATCAACCACAAACAGAGATCAATGATGAGGATTAAATCAGAAGATCATCATGATTATGATACTCAGGTCAAGGCTAAAAGCGATAATAATTGCACAATTGGCTGATTTATTCGAATAAGCATCAATAATGTAAAAATAAACTGTTCAGGCAGAACTTTTCGATCAATTATTCTTGTACAAACCTTAACATATTGCGCCATCACATAATCCAATCCATGAGTGGAGAGAAATAACCGTTTTATTCCATTTGTGTTGGAAATTACTAAACAACATTTGATTGTTTTTTCTCATTATTTTAAATACAAATAATCTTGGTATCTCTCCGGGGAACCTTGTTTTCATAGCTATGCATTTAAAAAAACCAGCTTTCTTTTTAAAAAATCCTTATTTTGCATTATTTCACAGCATCTCATGCTGTTTTGTATAGTTCTTCCATTTTCTTGTTGCATTAGTCAAGTTTTGATTGAAGTCACAACAGAAATGTATGATAAGAGTGAAGGTGTATCATGTCTATGAGGCTATTCTAAACATAATTTTAAAATAGTGACATAATTTAAACTCGATTTTAATTCAAATTAATATCTTTAGTAATGGTCTAATTCATATCTAAAGGAATCAGACTGGTCTAAATTATGTTGAAGGAGTACTACAAGATTTTTCAGAGGATCATATCTCGTAGTCAGGAAAAATCAGATGCAGTTGTCAATAAACCAAACAAAATGTGATACTGTGTTTGAACTTGTTAATAATAATAGTTTATATTTTCTTATAAATCGGTGTTTACAAGAAATGCAAGCGATTTTTACAGGCACGATCAGTTATATGTTATAAATTACAATCGTGAAGTATTATAAATTAATACTTTTCCATTGGTATAAAGGTATATTGCACAACTGTAATCCAGGATGTGTGGTGGGTGAAGGTATTGGGTAATTCACGAGGCAGTTGTAGGATATGGGACCAGTAATGTTTGCAGATCATTTGTCATTGTAAGTGGTCAAATATCTACATTCATTATTCTCATTCAAAAAGTCATATAGAAGCTAAAGTGGTGAGAGAGATAAAAGACGACAAACGACAGCAGCACAGAAGAAAACAAGTGGAGTCCTCAAGGAGTGATTTATAAATTTATATATATGTATATATTCTGTGAAAGCAACTATGATTATTTCGGTACACTAACTAACTAACTAGTCCTGTTATGCTAACTTTTATATTAAGTGTGAACTAATATTAATATCCTGTGTAGAAATGTGTCATGTCCTTCCAATACTATTAACAGTTATAATTGTAGTTTGTTGTAACTTATACGTTTAATGAACTTAAAATATGTATGTAGGGTGAAAAAGAGGGTGTCGGAGTCAGACGCAGGAGTGCATTGTCATCTCTGAGCAGTCTGGTGACTGAGATGAACACTGGAAGTCTGTTTGCGTTACGCACATTAGCTGGCAGTCTATTCCAAATGACTGAAAACTTATTTAAGAAGAAGTTGCACGGACCGCATATAAGTCTGACAATGCTCTATAGCAACTAGGTTGTCATGATTTCTAAGATTGTAAATGATGAGGGTTGAGACATGATGGAGAAGATTTGTAGTTCAGGTGGATTATTTTGATTTGGTTGTGTTCTCTGAGCTGGATAGTTTATTTGCGAAGCTTCCATTGCCCTACTAGGCAACATCTTCAGCGCATACTTCAATTTGAAGTGAGCTTTTAGATTTCTCAACTAGTTGAGAGTGTCAACTGTAAGACAGTCAGAAGTTTTGAATGGATGAGGTGACACAAACATTGAACAACATTGTGTTTACAATACTTTTACTAGGTTCTTCAAGACTTAACTTTTATTTACCTAATCTAAGTTTTTCTAAACTAGGTGCCATGCATCGTGATTGTTAATTATTTGTGAGCTATAATAATCATACGTTTTCATCATGCAGAATCTATCATAAATATCCAGATTAGAGATATAGGAAGGTTTCTGAAATAATTTGTGTACCCAGTAAGATTGCATCGATAAGAAATGATATAAAATAGACCCAAAGTGTTTGGAAACTCTGAACAAGATTTTTCGGGACATTTCGCTCAGTAGGCTTAAACTACTGATTGGTAGTAAGCTAGTAGGATAGGAGAGGTTGGGTGTGAGACTAGAAACTCCAACCCGTTAAAGCTACACCACTGCTACTGAAACTTCAACGCAAGGAATAAAGTAAATGTAAGATGCGCTTGCATCCATTTTTCTTTATCAGTTTATTCATTTTGCAGGCAGCTATTCAGGCTATGAGCACATTATATATCTTTAAAAATATTAAAAATCAATATAAGCTGATTTATGCATTGAATAACTAAAACACCGTTGTGTAATATATTGCAGACAGTTGCATTTTACTATTTTGTCTACATAAATAAACTTGTTGTCACTATGTAGTAATTTTGATATGGTTAACAGATTCAATGAAGATTCATTTTATACTAAGAGTGTTAGTTGATTTTCATTATTATTATTCCCTTGGGTTCCTAGTGGAACATAGGACTTCAAAAACACATCTCCGCTTTCTTCTATTTTCAGCCATCTTCTTCAGCTGGGTCTACGATTGCCCATAATCTCTCACGTCCTCCTCATACGATCTCCTCCATGTCACCCTAGGACGATTCACTCGTGAGCTTCCCATTGGGATTCCACTCCAGCGATGGCCTGACGCGTGATGTCATTTGACGGTTTCCTCAATGTATTCCCGATCCATCTCCATTTTCTTCTGCATATTTGTTGAGCGATCGGCTCTTGGTTGGTTGGTCGAGTGTATCTTATCAAAATTTCGTTGAAAAATAAACATACTATTATGAAACTTTATTCCAGACAGTACATCTGATACCCTATGGAACTCTCAGCTTATAGTGCGACATGATACCTTATTTTCTCTTAGTATTACATATTAAGAGGGAAAACAATTAAGTGGAAATATTTGCATTACTAATAATGTTGATGAAACATTAATGTAAAATTAAAATTATAAATTAATAGAAATGGTGACAACAATATATTAATGATAGGAGGAATAAAAAATATTGTTTATTTACTGTTTCGTAGTAAGAAGCTTCATGTCTAACACTTTTCTCATCATATCATCACATAAAACTCACGTCAAATAAAGTATTGATGAGTTTTTATACTTGGTCGTTCGAACGTTTAATTACTTCTACTGATACCTAACAAAATTCAGGGAGAGAGTTGCATGTAAAAAGAGAGTGTTCAGAGTTCGACAAGATGATATTCTGTGATTTCTCGAATGAGTTCAGGTGCCAGTTCCTGACAGTATTGACGAGTTGGTTTGGTGACACCCAGCTCGCCTTGCTAACAGCTATTAGTTCCATTCGTAGTGTAACTAGATCGTTCTTAAGTAGTCCAGGAAAGATTAAAAGGGCGTAATAAAGAAGAATGGGTTGAAAACAAAATCTAATACACTTCAAAAGTAGAGAGTGACTGGTACCAGATTGTACTGACTTCTGGACTAAGACGGTTAGAAGTATCTTTCTAGGCATGAAAATGGTACAGGAAGACTTGGAAATATCAGATCATTCTATTAAATGCTGAAAAGCAGTACTTACCAAGGACCTTCCGGTTACAAGGCAAGCCCGTAGACCACTCAGCTACCAGAATCCGCTCAATCAATCAGTTACTAAAACTTACAACAAATAAATCAACGATTGTGTGCTCACGTTAAGATAATTTCCTACATGTTTACGATTTCTTCGGATTTTATAATAGACTCACAAACCACAGCAAGCAATGACCGGAAAGTATCTCATAAAACCAAGGAAGTTGTTGTTCTCTATCAGTTCCTTTATGAACATTATTTTCCACCACGAAAATGTGTTTTACGGTTATTACTTTTGGGTTTAAGCTCTTAAATATCTTACCAGAAAATAAGTTGTTTATTAGACGTCATATCCACTAGTTTTGGCAGTCAGTTAATCACATTACCACTTGACCGATCTACACAGTGACGATACAGTCATGCAAACTACATTTTATTCAAGTATTGGTTTTGTAGGGATTGTGTTTGATTGGTTGGAAGAATTCATCATGAGCTGACATCAGTTAGAGAACCATTGATAAATCTGGCAGTCCCCGGACAGCTGTTTCCCCCCTTTTAGTTTGAGACCCTCCAGCAGTAGGCACCCACCGGGGTTCGAACCCAGGAATTTCCGGTCGCAAAACGAGCTCGTTGGTAATTAAGCCACTGGTACCCGATCCAATGGCCAGCATATTAATCCTAACTTCTGCCAATTCATGACATAGCGTGACCACTATGCAGTGTCTTCTTCGATAAGTTACTGCTTAGCCTTCAGGAACTTTTCAGTAAGATTCTGTTATAAAAGAAAAGCACATTTATGTTCTAATTATTGAGTGTCAAACATTTAAAGTGCTTCAGTGGTTGAATGGCAGAACATTCGCCAACCAAGCACATTGTCCAAGTTCGATTACCTGCTGACGCATTGCTAAACTTTATCTACTACTCCGTAGGGAGTAAACACAGCAAAGAGGGAAGTTTAAGTGTGAGGTTACCCATCCTCCCCTCGCCCCCCCCCCCGGAAATTGTGTAAAATGAATCCCACGGATACTGAAGCTTCAGAGCTCAACTCTTGAAGCCCTATGTTTCACTCGGGAGGCAGAGGAATGAGAATTATCACTGGTAGGTATTAGAAATATCCAGACCACTGATACTGCGAATTCCTTGAAATATCTTTAATGGAGATTCAGATTGATTCATTATAAAATTAATTAAAACAATCCCACTGTGTTTAGAGAATCAAAACAAGATATTTCAGAAAAATGCTTGATCACTGTTACATGAATTTCATAGACACACTGGGATTATGTTAAGTAATTTTATAATGATTTGAACGTATTAATGGTAGAAAGCTGAGTGATATCTTCAAACAAGAATTCGTTAACAATCAACTTCAAACAAACTCTTTTTTATAACATCCTAATTGGTTAGAAAATTGTTAAGAGTAGTCAAGTAGGATTTGCTCTGTTCTTATTGGATAAAAGGGTTCTTTTTTAAAAAGCCATTTTATTGATCCTTTGGTTAGCAATGTAAAAATTATAAAGCAATATCTAACTAACTGTAAAGCTCGCGGGAAATTCGCTAATTTTTGTCTGATTTAAAAAAATAACAGAATATATACCTCTTGAATTGTAACAATCAAATAGAAATTATGGAATTAAGAGTAGAATTCACAAAAAAATGAAATACATACATGTTATGTATTAATTAATACAATAAAACGCAGCATGCTCTCTTCAATGTTTCAATTCGTATGGCCATTTAACAGTGAACCAATCAGATTACAGAGAAATGAAAACGATTAAACCACACACAAAAATGAAATTTACTATTCCAATTGATTATTATTATTAATTAAATATATTTGGAACATACTATTACTATTATTATTTATTGTTTTCACTAGTATTATTGACAGACTGGTGATTTTTATCACTAGTTTCTTAATGTTTATAAAACCTATTCATGTGAAATATTTTAAACTGGAATTATATACATATGCCTGAAACAAGTGGAATAATTTAATTGTGGAATATATATAATTTTATTTGAATTATTTATACTGAACCGGATTTTATTTACAAATTCGACCAGTGGACTAACGAAACACAATTACTGCACAGAATTTAACTCCTTAATAACTGGTGGCAAATAATGGAGGAAGTGAATAGTTCTCAGATTGATGACAATAACCCAACAGATCCTGAGAAGAATTTGTCAGCATCATCAAGAAAGTCTAGCATAGAGATAGTGACTGAGGGGACCTTCGAAGTGAGTGCTGATAGTGTGGTGGGCAAAGAAGAAACCAGCCTAGATGTTCAGGGTAGCGTGAATGCTTCTCACGAGAATCTGTACACATCTGTGATAATTCAAAAGGAATTAGACACTTCTGATCAGCTCAGTGACGAAAGCGCTAATAAAATATCTTCAGAAACGCCTACTGAAAGAGTGATTACTCTTGAACATGAAAGAATAGCTCAGTTTTCAAACAACAGTGACAACTTTGTTGAACAAGGCGATCCTGAAGGTGTCCATAGAAGCATATATCTTACTTCATCTAATAATGAAAGCGCAGATACCTTAGATAACGAAGGGTCTTCAATAGATATGAGACGAAAGAGTTCTAGAATCACGATCGAATATGATGTGCCGGAAAGTGAAGCAAAGCCGGAACATAGTATTGAAATAGTTCGCAGTTATGATACAGACTTAAATGTAGACCAGGAATACGACATAACACCTGAACACGAAAGTGCATCTACTATTTCAGCGACACACACCCCTAGTGAAACTGTACCTCCTGAGACAGGAGAACACTTAACTGCTGAGGTGACTGTACCTCCTGAAACAGGAGAACACTTAACTGGTGAGGTGCAGTTTCTCTCTCAACGGGAGTACACTCAAGATAGTCAAAACAGTCTCCGATCAGATAGTCCTGGCTCTTCAGAGAAACATTCTGTCGAAGCTGATATGGGCGAGACAATAGAAAAAACTGATGAAACACTCAAGGAGTTCGAAGGACTTAAGATAAGCAACTCAGAAATGAAAATGAATGATTCATCTGACGACTTAGTTGAGCATGAAGAAATTAAACATAATGACGGGGAAATACAAGCACAAGCACCCGAGTATTCTGTACCTCAGGAAGATGAAAATCACTACGAAACAAACGATTTTTCTCCTAATAACGATAAAAGTGGCTTCTTGCCTCGTACAAGTTCCCAAGATGTCGAACAATTTGTTAGCCAACATGACTATTTAGTGGACAGTAGTAATGATATAAGATTAGACAGTACATCATCTGAAAAAGTTACCGAAGTGGAAGGAACAAATGTTGAGGATCCATTTATTCCCACAGATACATCATATACAGCTGAAGCTGAAAATACGGTGGAGTATGAAGAAGCACAGTATGGAGATCAACATGAGGAATCACATGCACTGAATGAGTCAGAACCCATATCTATTGAAGAATCAGTAATCTGCATGGAAGGGAATGAATCTCCTTCAGTTGAGACACATCTCACTGAAATGCAGGAAACACCTAACCGCAGTCAAGACATAGAAGAAGAACTTACGAATGCCATCTCTTCAGAAGTATGTCATGAGAAGATAAGAGAAAACGAGCAGAGTTCTAACGTAGTTGAAGATGAAAATATCATTTCGTCAGTGGAGAGTATTCATCATATTAATGAGCACAGTGCAGATGACATCTGTTTACCTACATTAGCCAATGAAAATAATGCTCCAGAGATGCTGATACAAAATTCAGAAGAACAACTAAGCCATTCTAGAGATGATGTTGCGTGTATACAAGAGGCAGTGATACCAACAACTACTGACACTGATTTCATTTATAACAAAGAATCCGAAGAACAAATCATTCCAACCGGCATACAACAGCAGTCGACACAGGAAGTATTCGAGGAAAATATTCACGACAACAGTGCAGTATTACTTGCATCTGACCATTACGTAAATGATCAGTTACTGACAACTGAGCTTCTTGAAGACAGTCCGGAATCCTTTAAACTAACTGCACATATTCAGAATAAGGAAGAATATTACAATCAGTTACCTGAAGAATTTTTAACAGATGAAAATAATGAACAGCAATATGAATCTATCAATGAAAGTGTCCAAGAAAAAGTTTTATTGAATACAACTGTCGAACCAAATTATGCAGTGGTAAATGGTGACTATGACAGCAAAACTCCTATTAGTACTGAGGAGTCTTTTAATAAATTGGAGGCAACTACACCATTGAATGGATCAGAAGTAAAAGCGAAAATTTCAAAACAAACTACTGATGTCGATGAAATCAGTTTAAATTCAGAAGGGGATCAGAGAACAGAATTTGAACAGCGTTATGCTGAACTTATTGCTAAATATTTACCGTTTGACAGGCAAATGAAATTAGATAGTCGATCGAGACGAACTAAAACACTAGACAGGTTCAATAAATCTAAAATCAATGTAAACAGATACTCGTATATAGATACAACGAGAGATGATAAGAAAAGAGCTGTTACCCTGGAGCGAAATGAATTTAAACGTAAACGGCGTCCACAACCAAAACCGTCAGTGAATGATGATTATTTGTATCCTGACTCTGTAACACCATCTAAGGTGGATCAGAGTATAAGTGTTCGAAGTTTAGAAGAAGGTATGCCTGAAGGCACTTATGACGTCCCGTATATTGATGACGATGCTTTCTTACCTAGAAAACTACGTGAAAATAAAGATGAAGTGGATGGATCAGATGATGGTAGTAGTCTAAGCCTAGAAGATGATTATTGGTCATGGAATCCAAATAGACTTAGTACACTGGAAGCTAATCATATTGCAGACACAAATGAATGTGCGCCTACACCTGGTAAGTCTTCAATCTTAAGTATTACTTTTGTTGAAATCAATCTTTTTTCCATTTATCTATCAAAATCTGTAAAGTTTGTCTTCAGCAAGAAGACTGCTGGGCTCTGATACTTAGGATTAACTCAAGCCACATTAAATACAGTCAGCGTAATGTTCATTCAAGTATACAGTCATAAGTTGTGTGGCAGGTTTCTGTCGCCAACAAGTTTTCTAATCCAGGATATTCTGCATTTATGTGAATCTCAGAGTTTTCAGAATTTTTTACATTTCATTAGGAATTCATGTCAAATGCTTTTTCATTTAAGTAGTTGAAAAAGGTAAGAAGGATATCTAGATGGTGTCACTAGTCTATTTGTCAAGTCACACGAAATAGGTCACAATTGCTTAACAGTCTCATTTATATTACAAGAGTAAGCACCGTTTGGCTTCCCTTCTTCCCCTCAATTTGTGATTTTACCACTAACGCCTGGCTCACCGATTTGGTAATGAACTGGAGAAAAGATAACGATTCATATGTGTTGAATAACTTAAAAGTGAGTTTTTAAGAGGCTAAATCCAGCACTAGAAATATGACTCATGCTTGCTTTATTACACTAGTCACTCATAAAATCCATCTGATATCAATGTTTGAATGGTAGATGTAAAAGTTTCATTAGCATTATTCGAAAACCTAATAAGTGTTCACGATCAGATTTCCATTCCTCTTAGTTTGTCAATTTTCTGTATTTCAGCATTTATGTATCATATTCCCTTAACAAAACAGCCGATAAATTCTATTTATAGTTGAATCTAAGACAGAATAACGTCGTTTTTCAAATTCTACTTTCTACATACTTTGGAATCATTATTAGTTTGACAACTGGCTAGAAGTCTATCTCAAAGTAGAGGTCACCACATAAAGGAACAAAAATTAGAGAATCACTGAAAATTGATGAGTATTGGACAGCTGTTTCGTCCTAATCTGACAATCTTCATCAGTGCTCATCTTAAACTCAAAATAGGGTCGAATTCAGCACCACTAGACCGGGAGGCCAGCTCATCGACTAATCAGATGAAGAGTCCCAAACTAGGACGAAACAGCTGTCCAATACTCTCAGGTTTTCCAATGGTTCTCTAACTAATGTCAGCTCATAATGAAAATCCTCTAATCAGCCAATGAGTTTGATTCTAATGACCTATAGTTCTTCATTTCTGCCAATTCACGACATAGCGCCACAAGACTCATAATCTCAAAATAACCGATTTATTTCTATTAAAAATATTTTTGAGCGTCTAAAAATTTATTTTAAAAGGACGCCAATAGATAAGATAAGAACTAGATTTTCTGTGATTATAGCTGAGTAAAACAGAAAGTCTATAAAAGTTGTACTCACGCAGTGATAATTGGTGCCTGACTCATTTTTTAATTTTAATTTCACCTGTTTTTGATGTTCTGTCATTTGAAAGGCAAGTTTTCACAGTATCCTTTCTACTAAAAAGAAATTAAAATCAAGTCGTGTTTTTTTCATAAAGTTGGTAGCCTGGTGTGTTTCATTACTACTATTATTATGTATTTAGTCATATGATTTAGTAATATAAACACACAGTTGGTCACATTATGATTGACTTAGTAGTTATTTTAGAGAATGCAGTAACATTTCTTTTTTCGTGGTGTACATACACTGTTAAATAACAAAATCTCCAGCTTTCAATATTTTCGTCTGTTGTAAAATTTAATATCGTCGAATAGGACAAGCATTTTTATGTTTCGGTTAAAATAATGAACTGTGAAATAAATGCATGAAATATTTCGCCTTAACAGAGGCTGTTGTTTTTTGGAGACTTGTAGAATTATTTGATTTGTAATCGGTCTAGATGTCCAAAAAACAAGGTAAAAAGGAATAGTTTATCTGTAACTGAGTTATTTAAATCATGGAAGCAAAACCATAATAGTTGACCAGATGCGGTAACCATTTGTTTTAGATTTCTTTTTTAGAACGTGGCTGCCTTTCACACTATTCAAAAATCCAATTATGTGGAAATTCTTTTAGTTTTCTTAGAGTACACAGATAAACTGGATAGGTAAAACTTGATTAGCTAAAAAGCTTGAAGAACATAACATTAGTCGCACCTCAGAAATACATTAAGTTACCACTTATTCGAGACAACACATTAGAAAGGTTTCTAATAGGGTGTAGTAATTTGTTGAAGTGGTTTCCAGTTTTTCTAGATTGATATAACGTCTTTCGTACTGGTAAATACATTTTAACAGGACATGGCAATAAGCGTAAAATAAGGACCTACTAACAACTAATTTTATCCAGATACATCAGTATGAATATTGACTAGCAAGAAACCGTGAAAGTAGAGTAACCATAAGCATTACTCATGTAGTCGTGACCAGTAGGGTGCAGCAGGTCGGGTGTGAGGACAAATACTCGCCGAAGACATTGGCTAGGGGTCGCGCTATGTCGTGAATTGGCGGAAGTTAGAATTCATGGGTCATTGGATTGGGTCCCAGTGGGTTAATGGTATACGAGCTCACCTTGTAACCAGAAGGTCCTGGGTTCGAACCCCGGTGGATGCGTACTGTTGAAGAGTCCCAAACTGGGACGAAACAGCTGTCCAGTACTCCCAGGTTTTCCAATGGTTCTCCAACCAATGTCAGCTCATGATGAAAATCCTGTAACCAATCAGTCAAATCCCTACAAACCAATACTTGAATAAAAATGTAATAGTTGCCCAAGATGTGTATACTTCCTAAGACAAAAGTAATAATAATTGGACAGAAATGCATAACTAATTTCTTACAGCGATACTTAATCTGTGTTTTTTCACACTGAGAATTAGACTGCACAAATTGGTATGGTCAAGGGGATAACTCTTTTGATCCACCAGAGTAGATCGTTTTCTAGTGAGACTGTATACAGCTCTGATCATGAAAAAGGTTAGATTGAGTATTCAGTTCTCTTGATAAGCAGTGTATAATTACTGAATTAGTGGATATATCGTTATGGGAATTCATGTGTCAGTGGTCTAACGGTAGAAAGTGTGGCAGCCACGTGTAAGTCCGGGTTCGATTCCCGTTCGACACACTCCCAAATCTCACCTAGTTTACTCGCGATTAATATTTTCGGGAATGAAGGAAGGCCAGGCATGACGTTAGCAACCACCCTCCACCTGGAGATACAACACCGCTAATGATATTTTAAATCGGAAAGCCCTGCGTTCCACATGGAACCCAGAGGAATTTAAAAAATGCAATCTAAAACAAGGTTAGATCTAATCCTATTGCTTCTAACTTCTAATGAGAGGAATCCTTGTACTTTAAATCTCGACCTCTTTTCGTTAATTTTCTTTTTGAAACTACCTAAATAATACGGACACTGATTTAGTCGATAATTCCTTTAGACTTTTACAAGCTTTACTTGAATGGCTTCTAAGGATTTGAAGTTATGTTCTCACACACGATATTCATTAACACATATCTCTATCATAGTTTTAAATTAGTTAGGAAAGTTCCGCTCTCATTGTAGAACTGAGAGATCCCTTAACAATAATGCTTTCCTTGGAAGGCTTGTTTCATACTACAACATGCATACATGCAATAACACAAAAAATATTGATTATCACAAGTTGACACTAAACTTCGGACCCCTTTAATGGTGCTGCTGCAAGACTGAGTATATGGCAACACATTTCTCTCTAACGCTTCCACTGATATTATATGATTGGAGGCAATCTGTAGGAAGCATAGCCCAACCTAGGTTTCGTGCTGGTTAGCACTCGGCATCAAGGCATATCTGCAGCCTTGAAGGAACTAATGTCCCTTCTGAGATTCGAACCTAGGTCACCTAGTGATGCAGTCGGAGATGTTACCACTGAGCTTTTCAGGCTCGCAATTTCCCTCCTATATAACAATATAAGATATTTTAGATTGAACACAAAGTAGTAAGTAATTAGCCAGGCTGACTAATAGATGTTACTGGCCAGTAGATACCACTAACACCACTAAAAACGATAAAAGTGACACAAACTGCTTAACCAGTGAAAATTATTTTTCTGATGTTTATCTTACAGATAATTAGGGGATTATCCGCATTTTACAAAAACTAGCTAATAGACAGCTGTATGTTGCATTTTAAAAAGAAAGATTCATCCACCTTTGTAGTCATGTCCAAAATTACATTCTACCATCTGTAGTCAACCTTTGTTTAAAATAATTATACACTTGGTGAATCAATAATAATTTGAATTTACCTGTTGTCCTTGCACAAACTGGATTTTTAATTTTTCACATTATATGAGTTTTTAAGGATTTCGATCACAAACCGACACTATTTGGAGAACCACTGAAAAGAAAGGTGCTCTGCTTTACTTTTTATGAACTCTGATCAAGATTTGACATGGCACTAAAACAGCTATTTTGTTCTAGCTTAATATGCTTTACACACACGTCTTCAAGTGGGTGCTACATTGCAAGTTTATAGGAAGTAGAACCAAATAATTTAATAGCTGATGCACTCATCTCGTAGCTTGAAGGTCCTACGTTCGATGTCTTGTTGACTCGTAATGTGTACAGCCGGATAGCGACAAACGGGGAGGAAACAGCTGATTGGTGCCACTCGATTCCCTCACTATCCTCTAACTCATGCCAGTTTGCGGAGTTTTTGGCAGTTTAAAACAACCAGAAGACTATTCTAACTGTTCTATTTGAATTTTATTTGAAAAATGACCATCGGTAACTTTCCTGAGTTCAGTTTGTTTGTTAAACACCGTGCTTCTCTAAGATGACTCGTTAACCTCACGTGTATACATGTCACAGATTAAAATTTGTAGAGTCTATAATGAAGACTGAGACTTCTTCTGTTGAGACTCGTCAAAATCTTAAGTATGTTGAATATATGGAATTAGCGAAAGAAATCTCTTGGCATACGCCTTAGGCTTGCTGATACTCATTCCGATGACAGTTTTGAAGCATTAGAATCTAATGTAGCTATCTTGTCTTAATATTGTTTGGTCGATTTCTGCTAATGGAATATGAAGTCGAATTTTATGAGCGAATGGACACAACATCTGGAACGTGCTATAATATGATATCAGATTTTTTTTCTTTTGCTTTCTAAGTGGAACATAGAGATTCATGCTTTAACTTTGAAGTTTCAGTAGTAGTAGTAGAGTTTTTACGGGGCGAGATTGTCAGCCTCATGCCCTATCTCCCTTCTTCGTCAAGATTATAACCGCCTAAGGGAGGTAAAGATGTGCGCTGGCCAGAACTCGAACCCCGGACAATGTGCTACGTGTATGATATTTTAAATAAATTTTCATTGATCTGTATTACTACTGATAAGCATCATTTATAGAGAAGAATAAGACAGCAACTGTTATTTAGTTTCATCTACAAGCAGTTTAACCTTCAATAATTGCAGTTATAAGGTGTGCAGTATTAGTGAGTATTTTTTTGATGGCTTTCGTATCTGCCAAATACATTTCATTGGATATGTGCACCGTAAATCACTACTCACTTGATGACTAAATGATCTGTTTATACGACTTTGACTACGGAGTGATATCAGTTAGAGAACCGTTGAAAACCAGGGAATACTTGAAGGCTGTTTCATCCTAGTTTGGGAATCATCGGCAGTACGCACTCACTGAGGGGGTTTCTAGCCCAGAACCTTCCGGTTACAAGTTAAGCTCGTATACCATTCAGCCGCTGGGACCTGAATCATTGACCCATGAATTCTAACTTCTACCAATTCGTGATTTAGCGCGACCGCAAACCAGTGTCATGCCTTGTAACCGGAAGGTTCTGGGTTCAAACCCCACTGTGTGCGTACTACCGATGATTCTCAAACTAGGGTGAAACAGCTGGCTGTCCAGTACTCCAGGGCTCGTTTTCAATGGTTCTCTAACTGATGTCAATCCGTGATCACACTCGTCAAAAACAAATCTAATCCTTACAGACCAAACTTTTGAAGACTAAATGATACTCAGAATAGAATACTCTAGGCATTATAATCATAAAAAGCGTCTCATGGTATGAAGTTAATTATTTTCTGTTCATCTACGTAGTCAAACTCATAAAAGTTTTTTCTTGCGAAGTAATTTGTCTTTTTATGCATGAGTGATAAGTGAAATGAACACCTTGCGTTATTTGTATATAAGTACAACAAAAGAAATAATTTCTCTCCATTAAAAACCAATTCTAGTCAAATTTATCCTGAAAACAAGTTTGCAGTATTAAGCTTCATGATTTTTTGATCATTAGAGTTTTGTATTCATACTCCACATTATCTATGAGAGTGGTGAGATGAATATATTTCACTTCATTGCAATTTCTGAAAAAAGATTCATGTCTCCTACAAAACACTGAAACCTTCCTTTCATTTGATTTTTATATGGTCTTTATTGACATAATTCACTGTGACAGACTAAGATAACACATGCTGATAATTTGCACAGTTAGTAATATTAATGATAGGGGTCTTCCTCTAATCATGTTTTAATTTTTCCAGTGACAATAAAGATTGCATTACCACTAGGTATCATCTAAAACATTTGAGTAAATATTATTAGAGTACAGATAACAAATGTTTACGTGAAACCAGATTGCAGTTCTTTAGATATATCCATTTTTATAGATGATTTTACTGTGAAGATTTCACTTCGTACAACCACAGCTTTCTTCCATCCCTCAGTGACAAGATCATTGTCAATTTCTTTACCGGTCTTGGTTTTCATGCATACTTTTGATATGTAAGAATTCTGACCATTTCATTATTCGTGCTTTAACGAAATTGTATGACAGGTTACACAAGAAGGTTTTGTTTATCACACAGAAAACGTTTAGGAACAGTCTTGTTTACATGAAAGTGTTCATTTACTTAGATGCATGTTGCACGATACAGACTGGGACTAATTTGTCGATGAGATGTTGAATGTTGTTGTCTTTAATATCACCTCATATCTCAAGTTCTGCGTTGACATTTACTGTCCTACTTAAAGACTGTTTGGAAGATTTGATAGGATCTCTTCTCATCAAATAAAACAGCGTCAAAGAGAAATGGAGGATTTGTTTGAATCACACGATTAGAAAAATAAACTCTGTAACAGACTTTGAAATATAAAAATAAAATGAAAGATACAATGAATCATTTTTTTTCATGTAAAAATGCTTTCCACCATCTGGAAACTGTTTGATCAACTTGAAGCAATGAAAAATTTAGTATCATTCAGGCCACATATTGTTTACAAATGGTGAAATTCAACTGTTCAGGATAATCGATTTAATGAAGGTTGAGATGAATCTAAAATAATAAGGCTTTATTTAAGCCAATGTGTCAACATACAGTACAGAAATCCTCAGCGTATATAACTGCAAAATATTTCCCTTTCACATAAGATCTACAAGGAAAATAAGAATCTGCAGTATATCATGTGACATAGTGTCGTTTCATATGAACAAAGACCTAAGTCTGTACAACATTTCTTCTTCATTCCCCTCCAGGACTAAGCACCATTTTGTTGAAACTGATTAAGGATGTACGCGAGTTCATTCAGTGATCAGTAGACATAACTTCATGATTTTAGCTTTATAATGGGTGAAAATTTTGGTAGCCCAGTAATATAAGCAGGCCATCAGATAACTCCGTGAATAATATTCGGCGGGCCTGAGGAAAGGCAGTAACTTTTCGAACACAGAATAGAAAACAAAAATGGGTGTCATTAGTCCAATTTATATGGATTTCGTTTAGCAATTATTATTATCCTCAATAGCATAGATATTCAGGAAGAAAGGTGGTCAGAAATTAGACTGTGTTGCTTAATGACGCAGTTAAAGGGTCACTGTATTTTGACCTTAAATAATCTGAATGTAAAAGAGCTGGTAATCCTTGGAAACTATAAAAAATCTACTGAATTAATGGATTTTATATTAAGTTTTTCAGGGAACAACCATATAAATACTGAGAGATTGGTTTACGTCAACAACGGAAAATATCAGAGACGATTCTTCACTGTACTGACAAATCTAGGGTTACATTTTTCTTTTTTGTCCTGTGAAACTGGTGGGTAAACGAATGCTTTTCTAAACTAAACTTGTTAGCAAAATGTACCTGCAATATAGTAAGAACTATGGTTTTTTAATTAGTGTGCGAAAATGTACAGTAATAAAGTGCTGATGTCAAGATGTTTTTTTTGCCAAAACCAACCACCCGTGAAATGCTTAAAATTTTTAATATACCCTTCCTAATTGTATCTTTCTTGAGCCACATTCTAGTCTGAACAAGAGACTACAAGTCTAGTTAGGAAGTACAACCATATTTTTGTTTTCTAAACTTGATTTGATAAAAGTTATTATAAGATTTCAAGTTGAAATTTCTAGTTATCGTAATTCAAAATGGATATCGTTACAATTATTAATGCATTCAGAAAATGTTTTTAATTGTCTTCTCGTTTTTATTCCAAGAAACGAGAACTGTTATTACCTCTATTTTACTGGACTTCATGAATGCAACAGACACACGAACTGGTTTGTCTTCATTATTCTTGTATCCTAGATGGCACTGAAGTTGAAAATAATTTGAATGTTTAATATATATTGGATCATGTCTTTCCTGGTCTTAACACATCAAGTTAGTTTCGATGATGATATTTCGTCTAAGAAAGTTGAGACAACCTCTACTCTTACAGTTTGTTAACTCTTTTATTTTACATATACTTCTTTATTGCTCTCCCTTAGTCTTTCGTGGGCTAATTAAGAAAGACTATCAAGTATTGGTTTGTAGGGATTTGATTGATTGGTTACAGGATTTCATCATGAGCTGACATTGGTTAGAGAACCGCTGGAAAACCTGTGAGTGCTGGACAGCTGTTTCGTCCTAGTTTGGGGCTCTTCATCGGTACACACCCACTGAGTTTCGAACCCAGGAGATTCTGGTTATATGGGCTAGCGAGCTCGTAGACCATTAATGCACTGGGACCCGATCCAATGGCCAGTCCATGGATTCCAAATTTCGCCAACTCACAGCATAGTGCAACTGCTAGACAATGTCTTCGGGGAGTATTTGTCCTTACACTCGACCCGCTGCACCCTACTGGTCACGACTTCCCATCAGAAATACTTTGTTACATTTCGAATTGCATTAAAATCTGTCAGTAGGGCGGATGATGTATCGCTAAACCAACTCGTTAATGCTGTTGTGGATTCTGAGCACCGTTGCGTCCCATCATGTAGAATTGGAAGCAACTATATTAGACCTTATCCTCGAAAGACTAAGTACAAAACTCCACAGCACTTCAGTGGGCACGCATTTTATGTGATGAGAAAAGTGTTAGGTATAATACTACTGAGTTATTGCAAAGCAAATTCTATCATTAAACTATTGTTATCATTATTTCTACCCTATGTTAGTTTTACACTCATGTTTTATGAACATTATTAAGAGTATAAATGCTTTCCTAATTACTCCCCCCTATTATGTAATATAAAGAGAAAGTTAGATGCAGTATTTTACTGCACGCTGAAAATTTCATATTGTATCAAATGTGCCGTTATAGAATAAAGCCACTATTATTGATAACAGGTTTAGGTTTTGAGTAGAAACGAAAACTACATTTTGAGAAGGAATGCAAGCAGTAGTATCCTCTAATTTCTTTTACCATTACTTAGAAGACTGAATTGTACCGCCCAACAGACAATAAGGTTACGTTAATCGTATGCTAGTAACTAACTGGTGTGATGTGTCTAGTCCTTTCTTTGGTGCAGACTGAATTCTATCTGTCAGGTTTGCAATGTGGCCACCATTCCTGCCAATTGTCTCCAACGATCTAATATCATCAAATCCATGTGCACCATGATGGTGAGCTACCTAGAATGGTAGCCATATTGCAAACATGACTGATGCAATTCGGTCTGCAACAAAGATAGGACTAGACACATTAAACTAGTTACTGCCTAATGTCCAGTCAAATTATCCACTACAGTCCTACAGGAGGTCAATCGCGAGCATGAATAGCTCAGTGATAACGTCTCTAACTGTAGTACACACTGGTTGACGTGGGTTCGAATATCAGAAGGGACATGCGTCCCACCGATTGCCTTCAAACATCTGATATCATCAAGACAATAAGGTTGTCAGATAATTTCTATCACGAAGATTTTTGTCTTAGTATTAAGCTAGAAGGTGACAAGTGCTCCTCCATTCATTCATGTCACACCAACATTCTATTCAAATTATCGAGTTCAGTCCTAATTCGGATGGATGGTTGGATTGATTGACTGATTAGGCAATCGAATATGGTTATAGTCAGCTGATGTAGTCAATTAAATTGCATTCACAGTTGAAACTAGTTTTTGCGATAGAAAAATTCCAGTGATAAAAAGAAACACAGAGATCCCCTGTGGTAAAAAATTTATGACAATTATATATTTTTAACTGGCTTTATATTTTATCTTAAACAAGGTTTTACCTTGTCTAAAAATGTTTAATTTGTACACACACACACACACAATCTCTGGTTGATTGACTAACAAGAGACATTGCCTCACAGTTAATTGTTCCATTCTTTAGTGATCAATAATTCATTTTTTGTTGTTGTTGTTCGCTAATTGACGTATTCAGGATAGATAAAGACAAAAAAATTTATTTTACAAAAATTTGTTGAAATCACTTTTTATCACGAATAAAATGTATGTAGCGAAATGAAAGAATATTAATGTTGAGAATTCGTGAGCTAGTTAGCAAGAAATGCATAATTTGACTTTAAAATATGCATACTGTGAAGGTCGATTGATGCCAGAATTCATGTTATCTAATTATCCTTATCGATTTGTTGTAATATACACACACCTTAATGAGCAGAACTGAATTAGCTTATTTTTGTAGGAAAGTTGCAGCTCAGATTGGCTGACTCACTTGCCACCATTACCATTATTATTAATATTACTATCCTCTTAGGTTCCGAGTGGAACATAGTGCTTCAACAGCGCATATTCACTTAGTCCTGTTGTCTGCAGCTGCATTTAGCTAGCCCTACACTTGTCTATAGATTGTCTTCTCCAATTCGCACAACTTCCTTCGGGCTACTCTCGGATGAGCAACTCGTCGTTTCTCATTTTGGTTTTACTCGGGAACTTGGCACGTGATGTTGACCAGCAGTCCCCTCAACGTGTGGTTAATCCATCTCCAATTTTATTCAACATATTTGACAGTGTTCCCTGCTGGTAATGCTTTCTGGCCGGTCGTCTGATCTTCATTATGGAGCCACAGAAGGTATCTGTTGATAAAAGTCTGAAGGCCATTAGGAACGCTTTTCGTGAAGCACTCGCCAAGTATCTGAAACATATATAGAAGAAAATACTTGACATTAGTTTTGAAAATCCTAACTGTCATACCACAGTATTTTGTCAGTAGATAACGTCTTGACCACATCTCACTTCTGATAACGTCAGTTACTAAAATTCGATACTAGGGGGCTGAAACTCATTGTAGTTTAGACTATTTAAATATACTGAATATCGGTTGTTTGTTTGTCTAGTTAGCCCTTACCACACGCAACTGAAATACTTAATAAGTTAAGTTAACTTTAGAAAAGCACGTTTCTAGTTCTGTCTAGCGAAGATTAGTTGCTTTCTACTGATAAACAGATAAGACTATATTCTATTTATGTAACAGTTAACTAAGTCAGTGTAAATAATTACATATTCAGGCGTGAGCAGTCATTTTATCACTAATGTTCCGAGTTTATGGCATCAGCTGAACTCCAGATGATTTGCAAGCCAATATTTATCCTTCACCTGGAAATGCTTCCTAGCATATTACAGTCAAGACATCAAAATACCTATCATCAAGTTGCAATATTCGTCTTTGAACTGAATCAGTAGAGAAGACTAGAACATATTATAATTCGGCGGTCCAGTAGCAGAATGCTGGCCAACTACGCATGCTTTCCGCGGTTTGACTACAACACAATTCAATACCTTACTAATCGGGTAGTAAACACGTTAAGGAGGGAAGGTTGGGAGTGGAGCTAGCATCACATCTTTGGTAAAGGGACTCCACTGCTACTGAAACTTCAGAGCTGAAGCTTGAAGCTGCATGTTCCACTCGGAACGCCAAGAAATAAAATAAAAGAATACATGAAGCTTCAAATTCTATAATTTGATTGAGTATAAGTGTTGAGCTTGCATACTGTAATAATCAATAGGGACCAAGGCCAGATGAGCTTTTTTCAGGTTAACAGTAGGACTAAACGTCAGCACATCTGCCTTGACTCTTCAGTAAAATCATTTTTAACTTAGTAGTATTTCCACGGTCCTCAATAAGGAGGACAATGCACGAACAGAGACCTATTAAGTTGTATTGGTAATTTAGTGTTCTATGAGGTGGGCGGGTTAGTCGTGAAGCTGTCACAGTCTTTCTTGACAGCAGTTGCAAAGCAGACTTCAGTGTGAAGCTAGCTTTTGAAATTCTGAACGCGTTTGTCAGATATCTCACCAAGTTACCATGATCGTGACTGAATGTCTGCGAAAATTTTCTCACCCTGCTGTCAACTTATATCGGTACTGACTATTTCACTAACCTGATAGTTAACCTTTTCTTCATTTCACTTACTTTTTATTGGTTGGTGAATCTTACCTATGTCGACTTGTTTGTTGACTGCATATTCGTCATAACACGAGACTTCTAGATACTCTCTGACATTTTTGGTATTTACTTTGTCTAAGATTTGCAGATTTCCTCCGTCGAACTGGTGGATGGGAAGACGAAGATATTATCCACTTTGACCAATTTAATGTTTTTCACAGCTGTTTCAAATAATCTTGTAGATGCCGTTGGTTTTGTCTTCCTTTCCTTTTGTGTCTTTTCGTCGAAATATTACAGATTGAAGTGATTCTGTTGGTTTTTGGGTCACATCTACTCCAAACGGTTTCACAGTAGTCTTGAAGTGTTATCAGAAATGTCCCTCAAACACAGTAGGATTATTTTCATCGTACTTTCATTGGACAGTTTTCAGCTGCTTGACTGTGTTGTGGTGACTGTGCATTAGATTAAATCAACAATTCAGAAATTCAGTTACTCTTTCTTATTGAGTCAAATACTGACTTCAAGTCAATGATCGAGATATACCTTACTAGACATGGCAAATTTAGTGTTTTCTGCATAATTTTCTTACGCGTATATACGTGTGTACAAATTTACGTGTACCTATGGGAGAGGTTACACTGAGAGAAAGGAAAGAAGGGCACACCTTCAATTTTCTGAACATGTACCAGAAAGCCTATGTCTCAAAGAAATAAGGGCTTCCAGTAATGCCATTACTGAGCATCTCGTTCATATGGGTTATGAGGTGGAAACATAAAAATCCTTTAAAAAGATCAATAGACAAGAAGCTCAACTCTCCTCAGGCTTGCAGAAACGATCTCTATCAAACGCCTGAAGTTCGATTCATACGTTCAGAAAGAAGCAGTTATCAGTTTTTCCTTGCCCTGGTAACTGGATTTTTTCACTCTCTCATCACTCAATTACGTATGCTTTGGTTTCAACCTCACCCTCATTTGATATAATGTAAATTGCCTGTCTCCTGTTTCTATGATTTGGGTTGAACTCAGTATATTGTTACTCAATTTATTAGTTATTCATCATCTTACTCACCTGTCGTCTTTATTAAGTAACTCCTTCACTATATTTTGCGCACACTGATTTTATTTACACTTGAATTCCCTGTGTAAAAACTATGTAAGTGTAATTTTTTGAGCACTGTCCGTTAAGTTTGCAACCTCCTGTTAACTGACATCATGTAAAATTGGGGAGTATGCTAAAATTGTTTTGTACATAAACCGCCTAATAATTTCTTTGGGCTGTACACTGCTGATGAGATTCCAATGAAATAAATGGTGGTAACGTTTTATTCTGCACAAACTAATGTCCTCACGCATTTTACTGTATAACTTCACTGAGCAGCAGTGTCTCTCACTTTCAGACAACTTCCATCACCAGGGAATTTCTCTGTGGTTCTAATATGAGTGAAGTTAAGAAGAATAAAATGCTTCTTAAAATGAGGAAATTGAACTCGTTCTCAGTCAGCGTCTCCGCCTATTTATGATGCAGATAGCTCAAAATGGGCATAATCTTCTATTTTAGATGTGTTCCATTTATCCAAGTATTTGCGGGTGTTTAGAAAGTTTTTGGTGTATAAGGGCTTAAGATGATTAGTATGTATACCTCCGCACAGAGTTTTCTGTGCGCCTGCGGCTCAAAGGTAGAATATTCGCCAGTCATGCACGTGACCATGGCTCGACCAACAGCCGAAACACTTCCGTTCTGCCTAAACATTTTTATTTTCACCGATCACTTCATCTGAAAATCGCTCACGATACACTTCGAAATCTTAAAAAAAGACTATGAAATCATCCGGTTGTCATCAGTGAGCATCACGAAACTATGCTGGATTTTAAGACATCTATTTGATCTGAATGATTTGTGGCGATGAATGCTAAAAGATACCTCCGAAATACACCTATCTGAATGAGTGCCATTTAGACGTAATTGATTGGTTGGAAGATTTAACCATGAGCTGATATCAGTTAGAGAACCCTTGGGGGGCTCTTCACAGTAAGCACCCACGGGGTTTGAGTCCAGTGTCCTAGGTTTTCAAATGGTTCTCTAACTGATATCAGCTCATGATGAAACCCTCCAACTAATACCGAATCGTTTCTGATGCAGTGGGCATGATTATCAAATAGCGTTTACTGCCACTGATTAGCAAAACTTGTACATTGAAATCGGAGAATTCAGGGGTATGCTCTTTAACATAATCTATTTGTGATAATCAGGTGAATTTTAAGTTTAGTAATAGGCGAAATTTACCATGGTATTATAAAAGACTACACTATTTTACTTCTAAAAGTACCATTCAAACCCTGGTTTCCTACCTGATTGCTTGTTCTATCCTCTGAACCAATACTGTCGCTATTTGCGTTGCCTCTAAACTGGGCAAAGCATAAAATTATCAAATGGTACGCCTACATGTAGACAGACATGCGCCTACATGATTATTAGAAGTTAGTTTCTAGCACTCAGTGGGTGTCCAGTTAGCAGACATCATTAAATATTAAGTCGTATTCAGTTGACTGATTAGTAGTTCTATCAAATAAGAGTGAATAGATGTACGCTTTCATAGAATAGGCAAAAAAAGAACACTGTTTATCACAGTGGAACAAGAGAGAAATAAAAAACAGCCTAGAAGACTAATCTGCTAGCATAGTCAATTAATCAATACATGAATGCATGTTTGACAGTCAAAACATGAATTATGCATTCTAAAAATTGATGTGATGAATATCAGTGAAAGCTTAGAGGAATCCATTAATATTACTGTTATTATTATTATTAATAATATTGTCATCCATCCATCCATTGTTACATACATGCTCAAGGCATACAATCAATGTCTGAAAGTAACTGAAATTAGACATGAGATTAATGTGAGGCCACTGAAATACTTCCATTTGTAAGTAACTATAATCAAGCTTCATGAACGTATTGATGATTCCATTTTTAAGAAAAATGACAGTTCACTAACAAAGAAATGAGCAGTTAACAATTAGGTGTTATTGATCCCTGTGTATATATGAATATTTGGAGAGTCCACTTCCATTCCATCTGCTCTCACAGATTCCTAACACAATTATATCCAACCGTTTCATATCTTTTTCAGCCTTTGTAGCATTCCCAGCTTCGCACATCGTGTAGACATTCCACGTCCCCATGCTCTTTTCACTTTCATCGGAAGAAGATGCATAAACTGACTGTCTTCCCCAAGGCTTTCACCGGAAGGCATCATTTTGTCCCTCCGACTCCAGTGAACAATAGGTTTAACTTTTATATTTTTCTGTGGTTTACAGTTTATGTATTGACTGGGTTGACTTTCCGTGGTAGAGTCACTCGCCTCACTTGGCAAATTTCCCCCTTCCCCGTGCCTAGGGTTGACTAGAAAACTAGTGGACTAGTATATTAGGCGTCGGTGGCACAGTGGTTAGGATGCTCGCCAACCATGCACATGGTCCGGGGTTCGATCCCCGGTCGACGCACTCCTTTACCTCGCTAAGACAGAAATAATGCTGGTAAAGAGGAAAGGTTTGGCATGAGGCTAGCAACCCCATCCTGTAGAAATAAACACTGCTACGGAAACTTCAAGCCTCTAGCTTGAAGCCCTATGTTCCACTGGGAACGTGAAGGAAAAAAAGGTGTATTAGGCGGTTTGTTCTTCCGCAAACATTCCAAAATTCTTTTTGAAGTAAACATGCCTGTCATCTGAATAAACAGAGAGCATAAAATCTCCATACTAAAGCAGAAGTATACAGAAGTGATTGTGTCCATGAACTGATGGTCCCTTAAATTTCCATAAAGTAACTCAAGGTTTTGTGTAATTTTTTGATAATGTAATAATCTGATGATAAATAATCCACCAATGTCGATGTTATACAACATATTCTAGTAAATTACTCCCTAAGCAGCAAACGTCTTGCCACCAGAACTTGTAAATTTTGACCTACCTTAAAAAATTATCATTATTGGCGTCAGCAACGACAAAGCTTTGCTAAAAATAATGCTTTTAAACAAGGTAATACTACTTTTAGTGGTAATATGAACGTTATGACTGAGTGGTACTGGATTGTGGTTTAGTCTCAATTAACTAGGATGCGCCTCTAGAACGCGGCACTGTAACCAAGTAACCACTTGAGATTGTCCCCCACATTAGGTTAAATACAAAAGTAAGATCTGGAAAAGCAACGAGTGGAATGACAACATAAACGTTTCTTATATTTACAGAACCTCAGAAATTTGAGCCACAAATAAACAAGTCTTATTGGTCATCTGACCTAAGAACGTTAGGCCGTAAATAAAAGAATAGAAAGTGTCCTATAAGGTTATCATACCAGTAGATGCATAAGCCATGACTTCTTGGACAACAAAGAAGCCTGTCTATCCTAAAGAGTAATCTTTTCAAACATTTCTTTCAATCTTTTGCGTCCCATTTAGAACATAGTACTTCAAGTCTTAGTAGCTGTAGTGTTGCTTCGTACGGAATGTGATTGCAAGCCTTATGCCCAACCTCTCCCCTATACCTGGCTTACTATTAGTCAAATGGGGTTTAGGAGTGCTTCAGACAGCAGTTGAACGGGGACCACGTTCATGACTGGCTACCATTCTACTATTGAACTATCAACACTAGTAAAACTATATACACGACTCATAACGGAGTTCATATCAATATCTACAAAGTTTTGACCTGCAAATGATGCTCGTTTTAGTTAATAACCATAGAGTATTTGAATATTATGCCTTATAAAATTTATTAGCTTACCAAATTAAATAAGGAGTAACATTTTGCCACCTACACACAATCAAAAACCAGTACTTTATGTATCACACTAAGAACTAACCTTATGGTGAGTAATGAAAAGCTGAGAATTATATTCTCAGATAGACGCTATTCAATAAACAGTAGATTAGGAGTAAGAGAAAAGTGACCTTTAAGGACATAGACAATGACCAGAATTTTTTCACGCTGCTTTTGAAAAAGCACATAATTGAAACAGGTCAGTCAGTGTTGATACATGAAATTATTAACTGAAAACTGAGTTTCTACAAAAAGTGACTAATATAACAACCAAAGGGTTTTCACTCAATTTGCGTTATTCACTTAGAGTAGAATATTTTTTCACACACTATAACATACTCAAAACTTCTAAGCCAATTTAAACAACCCATCGAAAGTCAATCAAAATAGGTCTCGTAGTCAGGACATGCAGTTCAGGTAGTAATCATGCTCACTTGTTGTTGTTGTTTCTGAGATTACACTTCCGGAATCATATGATTGATTCCGTGTATGTTGGTGAATAAATATTTATACAGAAATCCGATCCCAGTATTTCAATCTTTTTATTGTTATAGAATAATGTCTTTTAAGACTTGGTGTGTTTTATTTGTTTTAGGCTTAACATATTTCCCCCTTTTTTTAAAAATACTATGATTGACAGCAAGTCCTCTAATAATACAGCTTATACTTGTTTAAACTGAGCTTAGAAATAAAATACACAACAACAACAACAAGTGTCTTAATCTGATTGAAAGATAAAAACAAAGTTCATTTTTGTTTGAGTAACTCAATCACTAAAGTACTAATATACACTTTTATCATAAGTATTTCCTGAAGGCGACTATGTGAAATTATGAAATACATAGAAAAGCCCGGAAATAAATAAAGTAGACAATTGATTTCATTTTGAAAAGAAATTCTACAATTATCTAAGATAAATAAATGTCAGATCGATTATTCTGTAGTTCAAGTTGTCATTGTAGTTAATCACTTGATGTTAGGAATCAAAACGTTTGTAGCTATTCTTTTCAGTGAATATCTATGTATTATCATCTATACTAAGTGGAAGTCCCATAGTTACCTTGTTTACCTTGTAGTTCCGTCGATACCACTTAAGCATAATACTTACAAAGAGACCCTTTCTTTTCTATTTCTTCACGTTCTCAGTGGAGCATAGAGCTTCAATCTAGAGGCTTGAAATTTCTGTAGCAGAGGTGATTATTTTTACAGGATGAGGTTACTAGCCTCATGCCCGAGCTTTTCTCTTTACCAGTGCGTCGGTGGCACAGTGGTTAGGACTCTCGCCAGCCATGCACATGGTCCAGGGTTCGATCCCCTGCCGACGCACACCTGATATCTACGGTCGGCCTGCAAAATTTGGGCTACCGATATCACATTCTGAAAATTCCATACCTATACCGAAAATACGGTGTGAAATCAAGCTGTAATCAAAAATTAAAAAATTAAAATTAAAAAATTAATTAAAAATTAACCTAGTGAGGTAAAGGAGTGCAACGACCGGGGATTGAACCCGGACCATGTGCATGGTCGGTGACCAACATAACACGCCGTGCCACTGACGCACTAGAGACGCACCAACGAAGAGACCTACTTTATATAATTTTCAGTTGGTAAAGTATTTAATGCCTACAAGTACATTTCACGACACAAATTTTCAACAATTATTTCAGTATGTTAAGACACTGATTTCCGGAAAAAAAATGTTCACATGACAATATTTTTTCAAGCAATACTCTCAACGGCATTCTTTTTGGAGGTTTCCAGGTCTAAAATCACGATTCACCTGACAGTCAGTGAAAAGTGTAATGTACAATACCAGTAGATTAGCAGTTCAACTAAGTACATTTGGTCGTATAACGTGTCCATAATATCTGCCTTTGTATCATTCAGTTTATCTGCTGAAATCGAAAAAGTGCTGGTAAGATATTATGGCATTGGAATGTAGATTTCATCACGAACTAACACCATTTAAAGAAAATCATGGAGCACTGGCTTCATCCTAGTCTCGATCTCTTCGGCAGCGCTCACCCAATACCTCTCCAGGGATCTAACCGGTGATCTTCAGGTTATGAGACTAAGTTTGTCAACTTTCTACTGAATTGGATCGGAAGTTAGTGACTCATCCTGGATCTCTGTATGGATCATGGGTACACACTGTGAAAAGTCTCCGATCAAGAAGAAGTGCTACCCAGTGACCTCCAGTCTTCAATGACCTTTGACTGCTATTCGTTTGTGACAAAATCTACTTTGAAATCAATCAAAACCCCTACAGAAACCGTTAATTATAAATATTATGGCATTCATCGCTCTTTAGAGATTAAGTACTTTTCTGAGTATAACACCGTGATCGCATCCTAAAGGATACGTCAAATGGTTCATTGTCGTTCACACAGAAATTCTCGATCAGTTTCACTTAGCTTGTCTAAGTGCTTGGTTAAATCCAGCCAGCAAATTGATAAAAATATTCGTTTATTTCGACAGATCACTTAATGTGATTTAATCTTATATCTATATACGACTTTTCGTTTGACTCATTCTTTATCTGTACACTTTCGTGAGTTTGATTTAGCTCAGGGCGCTGTTTTATAAATAGTGCATCATCTTATCCTAATGTGCGTCGGTGGCACAGTGGTTAGGACTCTCGCCGACCATGCACATGGTCCGGGGTTCGAACCCCTGCCGGCGCACACCCGATATCTATGGTATGCCTGAATTTGGGCAACCGATATCCATGCTGAAAGTTCCACACTTGTACTGAAAATACGGTGTGGAAATCAAGCTGTAAATCAAAAAAAAAAAAAAAAAAAAAAAAATTCCATATTTCGTAGAAGCATGGTAAAAATCAAACTTTTGGAAAAAGATGTCTGTTTTCTGGCGCTTTTTCAATATCCCCATGATTCTGAACACTTATATGCCCGTTTATAATGAAACACTCCTTATAGTATCTGAAAGTTGACCAATTAACTACTGAACTAAGCTACATTATTATTCTAATAAGAACTTATTCTGAAGTTTGAGGGCGTTATACCACGATCCAACTTTATCCACAATCACCTTATCAAGACAACGCATAGAAATGCAAATATTTTTCATTGTTTTGTTATTTTTTGTAACAGAAGCTATTATTATTATTGTATCCTTTAATTCCTACAGGAACATAGGGCTTCAGACATGCGTCTCCATTGCGTTCTGTTCTCTGCTAGGGTCTTCACCTGGCTCCAAGTCTGCCCACACGTTTTCATCTCCTCTTCACATGACCTCCTACAAGTCAACCTTGCACCGACGACCAACTCGCCGCTTCACGTTCGGGTTCCACTCAACCGATGGCTTGTCTAGTGATGTCACTTGATGGTTTCCTCAGAGTATGGCCAGCCAATCCATCTCCATTTCTTCCTGCCTATTTGTTTCACAATCGGTTCCTGGTTGGTTCGCTCCCAGAGATCTTTCCCTGTTGCTGATCTTTTCTGGCCATCATTCTGATCTTGAGTATCGAGCGAAGACAACTATGAATGAAGGTCTGTAGTTTGTTTGAGATGCTCTATATGACGCGCTGGCCAAGTCTCTGATCCGTATAGTAGCAGTGACTGACTTCACATTGGAGTTGAAAATCCGGATCTTATTTTTCATGCTGAGTGTTGTTGACCTCCACACAGACTTGAGAGTAGTGAAAGCTTGTCTTGCTTTTCCGATTCTTGCTTTGAAATCCTCGTCAGTTCCGCCTGTAGTTGAAACGATGCTTCCAAGGTAGGTAAAGGAGGTTGTTTCTTTCAGGTTCCTTCCATTTATGCTGATTGTTGTCAGTTGTTGTTGTTGCTGTTGATGGTGTTGCCCAGGAATTTTCATCACCTCTGTTTTATCTATGTTCACCTGAAGTCCTATCTTTGATGCTTCTTCTGCTAACTTGTTGCTTTCTACTTGCATATCTTCCAGTTTGTGGGAAATCAGATATATATCATCGGCGAAGTCTAGATCCTCTAAATTTTTGTGTGAGTCCATTTTGTGCCTGTTTACTCATTGCCCACTGTTTGTCGCATTATCCAGTCTACTGCAATCAGGAAAATCATTGGTGATAGTAGGTAGCCTTGTCTTACTCCTGTCCTCACTTCGAAGGATTCCGTAAGTTTTCCGTTGTGGATTACTTGGTATGCAGCATTGTCGTATAGCTGTTGGATGAGACGTATAATTGTCGGTGGCACCCCGTAGTAGCGAAGTAGTTTCCCAATCACCTCTCGATCGACGCTGTCAAAGGCCTTTTCAAAGTCGATGAAGTTGAGATAGAGAGGTGACTGCCACTCCAAGCTTTGTTCAATGATGATCCGTAGTGTGGCGATCTGATCAATGCATGACTTGTTTCTCCTGAATCCAGCCTGTTCCGGTCGAAGTTTTTCATCCAGGGCATGTTTGATTCTCTGCAGGATGATGCGGCTTAGTATTTTGCTATTCCATCTGCATTATACAAGCATGACTGGCCTTCTTCTTACACACACACACACATACATGCATGCGCACATGCATAAGCAAAAATTCATTTTATTATTATGCACACTGTGAGCCTACTATGGAATGTCAATAATGAATTGAATTAGTTGATTGTGAGTTGAAAGTCTTTTCTTTCTCTCAATATGATGAAATACAAGTCATTATTTCGTTTAAGTCAATTCAGTTTCCCTCACTCACTGACTGAACAGAAATGTATGGCTTCTGTTGACATGCCAGTTCCTAGTACCGGCTTTTCAGTGATGTCTGAAGATTCAAATAGGTGTTATTTGGTCCGTGGTGACTAGCAGTGGAAACGGGGATGCGCATTTCGTCGTACTTCGACCTTTACAGCAGGATTTATCTACGATACTCAAGCCCAGTGCCCTTAGTTTCAAACGCCAAAGCGTTATCCCCTGGACCACCTGGGTCATGAGAGCCTCCTCCGGTGCAACAGGCCTAGATTATTATTTTGTCTAAGTTAATCTTGTTTTCTGATTGGTTGATTAGATTCCACTGCTATTCATTAACCAATAAAGGAAAATCAACCACCTTGTATAACCAACTTACACGGCTATAGTCCGGTTATGTATGTAGCAATTTGCCTATTCTTCATTGTTCGTCTAGAGAGAGGGAGAGAGAGAGAAACACGTGGAAACAATTACGTCACTTCTTATTGTCTAATTCATGATTATTACCATGAAATTACTTTTTTTCTCATAGAAATAAATTTAATATAGGTTTTTCTCTTAGTTCATGTCGAAAATGTTTTTTTTTATATTATGTCTCACAGTCAATTTGATTAGAATAAAAATATACACGCATACAACTGTACACATGAATATTTATATTCGAATATTTCTCACTTTAACGGTAAAGGCAATAATAGTAATAAACACAAGCGGATATTATTTCCATTTTATGGGCGTGATATGAACGATGAATTTGTGTTTATCGATATCATAAATGGACAAAATGAATTTGTGATTAAATGTAATTAAAAAGGATTCCAATGGAATAAAGACACACCTTTATATGCTCTAACATAGATAGATACACACACACGCACGCACACACACATAAATACGTACATTAACAGTGAAATATCCTAAAAATTTACCTAAACCTAGTAAATATGACAACCAATCATTTGAAATACGAAAAGTGAGAAAACACTGTTTTCTAAGCAGTACGCCTTAACGTGGTGGTCATGTTCATGAGTTCACATTATTATTATTACTCATTTTGAAGACAGTTCCAATAATCATGACTGGTAATTCGCTCGATATTATTAGCTACATTACATCAAGTTTGCAATTTGCAATTTACCCTGTTCAAGGTTTTTCATACAAGTGGTTCCCTATTAATTAGTTTGAATAAAGAAAGAACAAATATATTCGCAGGATAATACGAGTTTGGATTATTTTGTGGACTCTCTTCAACCACGTATATCCTAAATAGATCAATAACGTGTTAAAAATGGTGTCTGAAAATACTTTTTATGATGATTTCAAGTTATAGACAGAAAGTATAGGCAACATAATTTCAAAAATGATGTATGTAGACAATTATTTAGTGTTAAAAGAGTAAATATTTAAATACTAATTAGACAAGGGGATAGAGTTTACATTTCTCTTGGAAACACGGATGGGGTAGAGACAAAATACAAAAGAGAACAACAGAGTTAATTTATACATAATATTGTGGAGAATTCAGAAGGGTGGGGGAGAATAGGGAAGAAAAATTAATTAAGTTAGCATATGTGAAAACTTAATAGTGAGTTTAACTCAGTGAGTGAAAATCAAAACCAAGACTGAGCGGAATGTTATGCAACTGAAAAAAGCACAAAAGCAAACGAACAAAACATTCTCGTTTATCAGGTAGGGTAGTGAGAGTTTAGTCACACTATCTTCCTGTACGCATCAGTTGGGTCGAAGTCTTTTGATGGAGGTGGTAACCATGCTTTTCTTTGTGTATTCATTATTTTTGTGAAAGCCTGACTAATTTCCCCGGGTGTGTGTCTCCTGTCAATTGGGTGTCTGACAATCCCCGAAATAAAAAGAGCTCGTATTATCCTGCTAATTGCTTGAAATGGGTAGGTATATACCACTGAAATCAACCAGCAGAGCTTATTAGACCTACCGACATTAACTAACATTCTCTCTGAATAGGATTAATCCTGATACACCGCCAATGAGTCCAGCCAAAAACGAGTGAAATGGACGTCCGGTGCATAGATAAATTTGATCTGGTGTACAGGTTGACAAGAGAGGCGTATAACTATTCATTTAAATGACTATGAATTATATAGCGGCATGCAATTATTGTAATACTGAATTTAACAACTACTCTCTATTTATCACCTTTCATTATTTTATCAATTTCATATGTTAGACAGTAGTTTAATAGTTGCTCCTCTTCATAATTTGCACACAAGTGTTAAGTAGATAGACGAAGCTAAAACATAGCCCGAAAGACGTATCTGTAACCTTGAAACAAACTGAATTTCACTTTCTTCACAAGAAGGAGTAACCAACCAATGCACTAAGAACTGCATTCTGAAATAAGTGCTATCATTTTCACAAACACCTAGAAGACCTAGATTTCGCGGATGATTTATGTTTGATGTCTCACAAAATCGAAGACTTACAAGCGAAAACCGACAAACTGGTCAAAGAAGCAGCAAAGACAGGACTGCAGGTGAACATAGACAAGACGGAGGTTATGAAAATAACCAACCAACAACAACAACAGCAACACCCACCGCCAATCACCATCAACGGGAGGGATTTGAAAGAGGTTACTTCATTCACTTCACTGATCTAGGGAGCATTGTCTCAACTACGGGAGGAACGCACGAGAATGTCAAATCGAGAATCGAGAAGGCGAGAAACACACTCATCGACCTGAAACCAATCTGGAAATCTTCGTCACTCAACATCAACAACAAAATTCGGATTTTCAATACAAACGTAAAGTCAGTCAGTTCTTCTATACGGATCAGAAACTTGGCAGCGGGTCACAAAGAATATTTCCAACAGCCTGTTGCAGACCTTTATCAACAGCTGTCTTCGTTTTATACTGAAGATCAGATGGCCGGGAAGAATCATCAACAAGAAACTATGGGAACAAACAAAACAAGAACCAATCGCCCAACAAATATGCAGGAGGAAGTTGAGATGGATTGGACACTCGCTGAGGAGGCCGCTGGGTGACATCGCGCGTCAGGCCCTCGAGTGGAACCCGAAAGGGAAGTGGCGAGTGGGACGTGATATGGAGGAGATCGTGTGAAGTGGAGTTCCACTAGGAACCCAAGGGAATAATAATTAAAAAATAAATAAATATGTTCACAGATGGCAATTAAACTCTTTATGATACGGAATACAATACATCAATCAGATATATTCATTGTTTCCTCGCAAAAATGCACTCTCCTTATCCATAAGAAAATTCTTAAAACATCACTCTGATTTTATGAGCAATCTGATGAAGAAACACAAATGAAAAGTAATAGATTATTAAATGCATGAACAATGTTTTAATATTCTAAAGAGCACATCCTACAGGAGGTCATTCGCTAGCCCGAATCGCTCTGTGGTAACATCCCTGACTGCAACACTGCGTGATATGGATTCAAATCTCAGAGGAACATGAATACCTTCAAGATTGCAGATACCCCTTACTGATGGGTATGAACAAGTACCAAACTTAGGATCGGATCTTCCTTCCGATTTCCTCCAACCATTAAATAAGTAACAACAATTCTGAGTGCATAGTGATGACAAGCCACCTGGTATGGTGGCCAGACTGCAAACTTGTCTGTTAGAATTCAGTCCACAGCAAACTAGACGCATAACACTAGTTAGTGTCTAATCAAAGAGTACATCGTCTCAAGTGTTTTTTTGGCTAAATTATTTCAAATTATAACTCATATTTCTTAATTTTAAGTTAGTTTGCCATGACAGAAGGCATTCAGTGTTCGTCGTAATAATATTGTACTGTATGTGTGAGAATTGAGAAAACCACCCACTATTCTGTGTAACACACATAACTATCTACTTTTTTATTCCTTTCCATTCCGAGTTGAATATAAGACTCCAAACTTTGAACTTTGAAGTCACAGTAACAGTAATGTTCTTTTTCCAGAAGTGGTATTGCCAGTCTCACGTCCAACCTTCTGTCTTAATTAAGATTACTACTGTCTAGGTAAAGTGTAGGAATTCATCAGAAGAAGACTGTATCTGAACTACGTGTGTGTCAAGAGAGCATTCAACCAGTGATGCATATCTATCTATGGAATCCCTGTTATTTATAACACAAAGTATCAGTTTAAATAACTTATTAATTTCAATGAATCTGTGTGTAAATGGCATCCATCAACAATCCATTTGTCCATTCCCACTGCTTAAATTTTATATGTATGAATTCTGTTCTCAATACTTCAACAAGTATCAAATGTTAACAGATATTGTTGTTAGAATTTGAGGGCTTAAATTTGCTATTGTAATTTCGGCTATATCTACGTCTTTAATTTAAAGAAAACACTTCGACTTTATTGTTTTATCTATCAGGCCTCCAAACGCAAGAGAAAATTTATTTAAGAGAGTTAAAAATGTGAGTAGGCTGCCTAAATCAAGGGATACTGCTAACTTTATTGGATGTTAAGATAGTTAATACTTTTACCTAGCCTAGAAGGTTAGGACACACAAAAACAACCAATCACGTCCAAGGTCACCGGGAGAGATGGTTAATAAACTCGTGGAGAAATCTAAAAGCTCACTTCAAATTGAAGTATGCGCTGAAGATGTCACCTAGGAGGGTGATAAAAGCTTCGCAAATCAACTATCCAGCTCAGAGAACACAACCATATCAAAATCATCCACCTGAGCTACAAATCTTCTCAAACATATCTAATACGTTTACCAAATGCCTGCTATGACTTCTGAAGTATATTCGATTGTTGTAACCATTGACACCTTAACTAAACATTGAAGCGAATGAAATTAAACCTAAATACTCCCTGGAAAACCATATCAAGACTTCTTAATAACAGTCAAATATCTACAGAAGACGTTATTTAAGTCGATAGACTAAACCAATTAAAAATAAAATATGACACCACATAATGAGTGTATGTCGCTTGAACACCTTGCGACAATACTTTGAGGAAGCCTTAACACAAGGAGGTATATAACTGGAAAAATGCTTCTTTGTAAATACCATAATTTTTTATTAACTTACATACTTAAATAATCCTGTTTAGAGGCTGTACTCCTAATGCTTATGTAGGTTAATGCATAAATTTGCTAAAATCAATCATTCACTGCACTATCAACTAAAGCATTTTCTGCTCCAGATATTTTGTTACCAAAAAAATGTCTTGGAAATCCTGTCGTTTTTAAGACATCTGTATTTGCCTTTTCAAGGAGTTTTATCTGAGACTTAAGCTAGTCTTGGTGGAAAGTAGTGAAACATACACCAACCTGAAATTATAAATTGTCTATTTAATTCCGGAAAAGTTCATCGCTGAAGGTAAAAATAAGTCGAAGTAATCAATTAAATAAACACAATAATTGAGGGAACTAAAGGAAAATCACCTAGTATCTTACAAATGAATCAACTAACTTATGTCAGCTTGTGATCAGACCTATGTAAAACCAATATTTGACAATAAGTGAAACTATGCAGAAAGTTTCCTGTTGTTCTAGGGAGATGTTGTTATCACTGGGGCTCATTACGTTAGGTAAGAGAACAAGTTACTCACCTACGATATTGGCTAGCCATTGCACCTGATATATTGTGAATAGATAGAAGTTAGAATTTATGGCCCATTGGACTGGGCCTCCATAATTGAATGATCTACGAGTTCGCCTTGCAACCTGAAGTTCCTTGATTCGAACTCCAGTGGGTGGGTGCAGCTGAAGATTCCCACACTAGAACGAAACAGTCGTGCAGTACTCCCGGGTTCTGTGAATGTCCTCTAACTGATGTCGGCTAGTGATCAAATCTGTAACTAATAAAAATCATTCAGCAGACCTAGAACAACAGATTACTTTCTATCTACAGTAGAATGATGTAAGTTATATAAAGTGCATGACATCTTTTATAGATAGATGAATATTGATTTAAAAGTTAACAAATATACTTGCTGGAAACGCCTTAGTCTATAAGACAACAGCTATAATGTCTCAGTTTCTTACATGTATCTTAGGAAAATAATTATTTCAAGCAGACCAAATTACACTGATTTATTTTCAAATCATTATCATCAGTTTAAGAATGTTCAACAACTTCTATATGAGAAAGATATTTTAGGTATTCAAATTTTGTGTACATTTATTCTGATGGAACATGAATATTTATGGCTTGATGATTAGCTCCTCTGAAGTTCACTTTACTCAAAAACTTCTGATATCAAGTTTCGTAATGTAGACCATGCATAAAATATTAGAAAAATGGGAGACTTTTGCTCTACCACCGAAATCTACACCTGTGATTCTAACAAATATATTGCCACATCTTGTGTTTATGTATTCACCTCGAATATCTAAAACTGTGGGACCGACCAAGTCGTGTATGAGGACGGATATTCACCGATGGCTTTGGCTTTCAATTATAAGACGTTGTGGACTAATAGAAATTAGAATTCACTCTAACAGAATGTTAAACGGCGTCTTCTTGTCATCTTAGATAGCTGGGTTTGACCTCTGGTACAGTTTTATGCCTGTCCACAACCAAATACTCTCAAACTAAGTCAAAACATCTGTTCAGGTGTTGTTGGTCTTCTGCAGTACTCTAGTCAATGTCCATTGATGATAAAATCTATACTGATAGTCTCTTAGTTGATAGTGACATTGAGGGTTTCACAAAGTTCATTTTCATTAGAATTTTCACTAAGCAAATATTGCTCAGGAAATAGTGTTGACTTTGTCATCGTAATAAGGTATTTCAAATGTACATACTATCTATCTGTCTTTAAAATCACACCGCTGATTTATTTTTCTCAAACTCTGACAAATCATAAAATATTCTGAACAAGAATAGAATTAATTACTAGTTATTACTGTTATTTTGAGCACATAATCAGAGGTAACACAAATCACTGTATAGAATAAAGTAGTCAGATACATAATGCTTCTATTATGACCTCAAAGCAGCTCTTAAAAGGGCTAACATATACACTGAGGAAAATTCAATGTATTGATGAAATGGTAGAGTTATTGGAAAGAAATGAATCACCATTCTCATATTCTTTTATTATACTTTTTAAGTTAATTTCCTTTTGTAATATACACATATATATATGCATACATACTTGACCTACATTTCTTTTTAATTGACAGAATCCAAAATAAGACTAAGGGGAAAAAATGCTAACGCCTACTAGTTTCTATTCTCTATGTGTTTGTTTCCTGATTAACAAAGAAAGTTTAAATGAAAACTCTCCCAACTGTATTAAATAAATTGACCATAATAACTTTATCCTTTTTATTGTTCTCTGAGATGTATCATTTCTTTTTACCTACCTGAATTAGGCAGTGCAGGAGAAACGTATATACAATATGCCTTTACTTTTATCATATTGATAAAATGTTGATAACAATAAACAAAGGTGTCTTCTCTACCTAATAAGTGAGTGCTATTTAAACGTAAAATTCAGTTGACTTCACTGTCGGACTCATGTTTCATTTAAGCTTTAGTGTGACACCATCATTGTAATGTCTAGTTACTGCATTTCATTATGAGCTGACATCGGTTAGAGAAGGACTGGAAAAACTTTGAGAACTGGAAAGTTGTTGCCTACGTTCTACTTTGGGACTCTTCAGGAACACGCATTCGCTGGAGTTCGAACCTAGGACCTTCTGGGTACAAGGCGAGCTCGTAGACCATTAAATCACTGGGACGCGATCCAATGGTCAATCCATGAATTCCAACTTTTGCCAACTCCCGAAATGGAGCGACTACTAGTCAATGTCTTCAGCGAGTATTTGTCCTCACGCCCGACCTGTTGTACCCTAATGTTCACAATTTTTTTTTTGTGATTGATTTGAAACAAACTATACTTATATTCAGTCCTGTAAGCGTCATAATAAGGTACTTAGAGTAACTTTTGGAACTGTCATGAGTGAATTACATAAACGTATTCAAAATTTTTGCATTCTTTTTACATGATTCAAAGCCAGAAAATAATTTTAGCGTAGAAGAATGCTTTTCACTTTAAATTAACTGGTCACTTATGTCTCTAACATAAATAATAATAATGAAACATTAGTCTTTGTGTTTTGTTTCGTCATTCTAAATGTGCATAGACACCACATAATTTAGGCTGAAGTAATTCTAAGTAACAAGTTGGCGTAGATTTGCATTGAAACTGCATACACAAAACTAAATATTCCTATGGTTCCATAATAATTTATTTATAATTAAACAAATCAAAATTTGATATTACTATAAGTAGTAAATTGTGCTTGAAACTCCATCCAAAAAATAATAGTTTTACTACTATATATATGTACATAAACAATAAACGAATTAATAAGGAATTACATCCTACGTCAGATACCAAGTTTTACATGCATATCAGTAACACTGTGCGTCGATACTTCAGTGGTAGATGCCCGCCAACTAAGCGAGTGGTCCTTGATTCAAGTTACGGCCAACACAATCGAAAATCTCTCCTAATTTTCTAGCCGCAAAGTAAACCCCGTAAAGTGCAACACCACCGCAGCTGAAACTTCAAGACTTCAAGCCTGAAACCTAATGTTCTACTTGGAATGCAAAGGAATGGAAAAAGCATTAATACGCTCTAAAGCAACTTACAGAAACATTGTGACATTGCTAGACAATATTCAGCCACATTATCTATTATCTATTATTACAGACAAGTATTTTGTTGCGTAGTATTTCTTATCTTGTAATCTAGTTTAATCTAAAAAGTAAATACAAGAATGACAGTCTGTATATCCTAATCCTTCTACAACATAAAATAATAGCCATCTCTGGATAAATCAATCCACTCCAACTTCGAATAGGTTTTCTACCACTTTATTATTCCTTTTCTGAGAAGTGTCTTTATTGGCATCCTACTCTGAAGCTTATCGAACATTCTTTCCCCTATTACTCCTCATCCATTAAAAAGGAAGGAAAAAATTACACTAGAATTCTAAGGAGTAACTCTGTGAATAAACCAAGAATTATTTTTTTTATGTACTCGACTCAGTGGTTGATTGATTGACTGACTGATATACTGAATGAGTAGCTGCTTACGAAAGCAAGTGTTATCAGTAAATAGATAATACTGTCATTGTATGTTATATTAAATGACATTATTTCATTATAAGATTGTATTCTGATACATTACCCAAATTCTTTTCTTAGAGGAAGCATTCTTCATGGCTAATTGATTGTTTGATTGATTAATTTGCTAGCTGATAAGTGGAGACACTCAGTATTTAACTAATAATTAACCAGTGTGGGGAGAAAAATAGTTCTGAAAGATTTTCCTTAACATACCATTCAGTTAGCCAAATGTCTGTGGTTATCAAGGTGTATACTAAATACAGTATATGAATTACCGATGTTAATTGATATCGACTGACTTTATGTAGCATTTCACGAGGGTATTCAGTCAGACAAGAGAAAATTGTCCTAATTCTGGTCCAATCATAATTTTATAAGTTTCAGTGGCTGAGCAGTTTGCTTGATGCCTGTAATCCGATAGAATACCTTGGTAATGATTGACTGAATTAACCTAACAACTTGAAGTGCAGTATCACGAATAAACACAGTTGTGAAATTATTACTGTATATTAAAGTTATCTACACTTTAGACTGACCAACTGTGCATACCTATTTATTGTTATTCCTTCCGGTTCCGAGAGGAATGTAGGACTTCAGCAAAACATCTTCATTTTACTCTGCAGTCTGTTTTAGCTGACTCCACTATTGTCCACAAGATTTCATTTCCTCAACAAATTATCTCTTCCATGCCACCCTCGAATGACTAACTCATCACTTCTGATTCCAATTTCGCTTGTATGCCTTGCACGTGATGTTACTCGACGTTTGTCCAATCCGTCTCCATTTCCTTCTACATATTTGTTGGGCAATAAGTTCTTGATTGATTCGTTCCCAGAGTTCTCTGTTGCTTATCTCCACTGGACATCTGGCCATCAGCACACAGTGAAGGCAGATGTAGATGAAATTCTGAAGCAGGTCGTTGGGAACTCTTTTGCTGACGTCAATCGCAAGTCTCTGAAGTACACAAGAGCGCTCACTTGACATTAGTGTTAAAGATGTGGTTTAATGGATTCCGCCTGAAATCCTTATATACGCCACCTGTGGTTGAAACCAAGGCGCCTGGATTAGTGAAAGAGTTTACTTTCTCCAGGTTTTTTCTGCTGAGGGTGATTGGTGCTTAATGTTGCTTTTATCACCTCTGTCTTCTCTATGTTCATTTGAAGTATTCTCTTTACTTCAAAGGCTTTGCTGATTTTTCTGTTATGAATCACTTGACATGTGGTATCATCCTACAACTAATGAACGAAGTTGACAGTGGTTTGGGGGTAAACCGTAGTGTTGAAGCAGTTGTCAGTAGTCTTCTCAGAGTCCATGGATATGAGGTTAACAGTCGACTGCTATTCTATGTTCTCTTCCAGGATGATGCATAGCGTTGCATTTAGGGCCGAACGTGATTCACTTTTGCTAAATCCATAATGTTTTGGGGGGCTTTAGGAATCCAGAGTGTCTTTTAGTCTCTCGACAATGAAGTGATTTTATATTTTGCTTGTAGTGGACTGGAGCATCATCCTGCCCCAGTTTTTGCAAGGGCTTAATTCGTTTTTATTGGGCAGTTTGATAAGCTAAACCTTCTCCCATTCAGTAGGTATCTTTCCTTCCGGATACAGTTTCTGAAACATTGGAATGAGGATGTCCACTGGGGTCTGTGGAACCGTTTTCAGCGCTTCCAGGAGAGTTTCGTCTGGTCCTGCTGCCTTCACAACTTTCAATAACTTCATGATAATTCTGCTTAGATATTATGACCTCAAGTTTATTGCATTTCCTCTGCGGGATGAAGTTGTTAGAATTCAGTGAACAAAACAATTGTAGCACATTCTTGTATTTCATCTAAAAGTAGCATACAGTAGTTTTGCTAGAATGTGGTTTAGAAAAACAGCATCAATAAGCTATGCCACCAACTGCAATACATTTGATCGTTTCTATAAACAAACTGATATTATGACACTTGTATATGTCAGAATTCATTCCTTTTAACTTGTTCATTTTTCCCTCAGTAGTTTGTATCATGAACCGACATCATGTATGTGAATCATTGAAAATCAAAGCGAATTTATCGCACAGCGCTTTTGTCCTAGTTAAGGACTCTTCACTAGTGCGTTGAAAAATAAACAACATTTTTGATAACATGACACTATTTTTTTAATATAACTGGGATCCAAGTTCACTTCCTTAGGGTTACGATAAGAAGTAAGAGAACAAGCGGCAAGGCTAATAAGGAGTGGAAAGGGTTAGACACGTATGCTAGCAGTAATTTATCAGTTTTATGATAAGAAGTGAATAACTCTGCAGTGAGACCTGAACTTTTATAGCACACAGTGTAAGCATCATAGCACGAAGTTCTCATGTTCGGCTATCACAATCCTTCTGGCTCTATGAGTCAATATTTTTTCGATAGGTTGGCTAGAAACTCAGTGGCGGCCTGCTCAAAACGTGCGCTACCAAAACTCCCCTCTCTCCATTGCAAATATTTTTTCTCTTTTGGTTTGTTTAAATCGATTAAGATATGACCTCTAATGGTATTATCTACTCTTGTGGGCATTTAAAATTTTTACAAGCTTCTGTTTCTCAAGTCTCTACTAAACTTGAGGAAAGGCCTGATTGTGAGTGGCAACGTGTTCCAGTACGTGAGATGAGTGTTGTTCAGTTATGTCCTTGGACCACAAAATATACTTCTAAACATCTTACAATTGACTTCCACTGTAATAAACTTTTATTAGAAGAGATAAAAAGAGAAGGAACACCGTTTTCAGTCAATTACACGAAATCAAGTGATCTTCTGCACTTCATGATAAGTCTCCTGGTTGTTTAGTGCACCGATAAATAAAAGGTAGACCGTTTCAATGTAGAATGTAACTGCCAAAAGAGTCTTCTTATCCTGAATTAGCAAGTTCAGAAATATTAAACACAAACGAGGATTCAAATGTAGCTACTAATTATGCAAATTTGGTGGTAGATATTTGGTCATCCAACTTTACTTGTTAGGATTGTTAATAATTATTCAAGTACGTTGTACCCCATTCTCTACAAACCACTCAAGTGAATTTTATTCCTGAGGTCTAACTGTCTAAGTAGTGACGTATTTGTCTTTATTATTATTGTTATACTTGATAAGTGTTTTCCTTGGTCTCCCAGAGACACTGAAGGTTTTCAATCTGTGCAATAACTTCGATTTAGGCTGGCGAGAAATTTTGGAGAAAATTTAACTATCATAGTAACTAAATTTAGCACTTGTGTTTTGCATTGTATGGTGAAAGTTGTTGGAATCCTTTTATCATAATTTAATAGGTATTTGAAGACTCATATGAATATTATTCAACATTGTATATATATATATATGCATATATATAATACAGCATATCAGACACTAAATGATAATTGTCTGATTTCAAGTATTGGTTTTGTAGGGATTTTGTTTGATTGGTTGGAGGATGTCATCATGAGCTGACATCAGTTAAAGAACTAATGGAAAACCAACTAGGAGTGCTGGACAGGTGTCTCCTCTGTCCTGGTTTAGGGATCTTCATCAGCACGCACACCCTAGAGCTCGAACCCATGACCTTCTGGCTACAAGGTGGCTAGCGAGCTCGTAGACCATTAAGCCACTTAGATGCAACCCATTGGCCCGTGAATTTGAACTTCTGCCAATTTATGACATAGCGCGACCACTTCACGATGTCTTCTTCGATGAGTTACTGCCTCACCTCAAACCTGCTGTACGCTACTGGTTACGACTTCCCATTAGAACTACAGGTGACCTACCTGAATATGGCCAGTCGTTAGTGAGCATCGGATGAATTTGCAAGTACTGGTTTTGTAGGGATTGTGTTTGATTCGTTGGAAGGTTTCACCATGAGTTGACATCAGTCAGAGAATCATTGGAAAAGCTAGCAGTGTTTTAATGTTTGGTAATTTCCTAAATCGCTAGCTTCATAACTCACACAGTAAATTCAATGAAAATACTTGCTTCCACACTTCACTAAGAATATATTAAAATTAATTGAATTTCGCCATAAGTCAAAAATATCAGTCAGCACATTTCAGTTATCCAGGTGGCCAATATTTTTTGAAAAGAACTCTGCACGCACATTTGTTAAGAGAAATACTTCATCAAACTAAGATGTGCTTTCAGCGTTTAATCATACTTGAATGTCAGCAATGACTATCCTAGGTATTAAAATAATTGAACATACAAATGTAGTAAGTTTTAAAAATATGTAATAACTGCTAAGGAACTAGTATATACTATTACTAATGATTTCCTTCATTCCGAGTGAAGCATGAAATTTCACACGGCTCCATCCCACTTGGCTGCATACTGTCACATTCACCTGACTTTACATATGTCGACAAGCCTTATGATATCATTTAGACGTCTCCTCATAGTATGTCCAATCCAAGTCTTTTTCCTTCTGCATATTTGTTGATTATTAGGCTGTTGTCAGGTTCACTGCCAGCTACAGTTAGATGTTGTTTATCCTCCGCGGCTAACCATCTGATCTGTTGAAAAAAGCTTTATAATTGTAGCTAGAATAAATGAAAACTGAAATTCTGGTTTAATATTGCTTATTCCTAAATTATGCATCAACAGTAACTCACTTCATCCATTCCAGTTTGTCCTTTGAGCCTGTGAGCTGGGGATTTATTTTGAATTTAATGAAAGTGGTTAGTGAATTTACCTCTTCTTCATTCGTTCTGTATCCTATTCATCGGTTCTTAGCAGGGACACTATCAATGATATGGCTCAAAATCGTCTTCATTGGCTCAGATTCATTCACTCCATGTGATCACCCCCATCAACTGAACCTTTATGTCACTATTCTCTCTCATTCATCTTTGTGCCTGTTATAGTTCTTTTGAATTTATTTTGTTCTTTGTTTTGTCCTCCTCTGTGTCCTATGTGAAATGTTGCATTTTGAACTGGTACACCATTGCTCAAACTTATTTGGTGAAACAAAGCTTGTCAGTCATATGGATGAATGTTAAATGCTACTGAAGGATGTGTTTTTTAGAAACCACTAATATTAACCATATCTAAGTAATCTAAACATAAGAATGCAGTTTAATACACTCAGGGCTGAGAGCATTGATAGTGTACCTGAATGAACTAGGAGTAGAGAGCAGGACCAGTTCAACCTGCCCTCCTTCGTGGATTCCGACTGTTCACGTAGATGAATGGGTAGTATAGGAGATCCGATTCATAATCCGTGAAGAACATCCGTCGAAGTCAATCCAAGTATACTGCTGGTGAGATCTACCAAAAATGATTTAAACCACCGTATAGTGTTCGGATCATCTAGATCTGACTAGTAAACACTACTAGTTTACGTTAACAGTTTCTACCTGCACAAATCAATAAGGAGTATATTCTGACATGCAATTCCACTTGCTTTCTTGATTATCACTTGTAGTAATAAACAGATCACATACTACAACAAGAATATTTTAGATTTCCAAAAGGGGAACCATGTCGAGTTGTCTATGGGAAATGAGTAAATTGCAGATGAAAAATTTAGATCTAGATTTTTCCTTCTGTTTAAAATCCACTGTACAACTATAGCGTAAATTAGAAGAAGTTGGAATCCATTGGCGGTAAGCACTAGTAAGCACTAGTCTGTTAACTTAAAGATCATTGTAATATCATAAATTTGCATTAATGAATTATCTAATGAGAAACTGAATATCTTTCTAAATCTCCATGGATTTTAATGGTTCTGCAAATTATACGTGATTAAAACTTCACAGTCCAGTCATTTAGATCCCTATCTGAAGATTCCTAACTACTTAAATCCAAACTTATGGCAGAAGTTAGAAATCATGGACCAATGGTCTACGAGCTTGCCTTGTAACCAGAAGGTCCTGGGCTCAAACCCTGACTGATGAAGAGTCCTGAACTGGGCTGACGAAACAGATGTCCAGTACTCCCCGGTTATTCAGTGGTTGTCTAAATGATGTCAGCTCATGAGGAAATCCTCCAACCAATCTTATGTGCTTATATTATTCTAAATTTCGACGCAAGGGATTTTGGATTTACTTTCTCATAGAAGTAAGGAACAAACTACAGATTACATTGCTGTTTTCTACTTTAGATATCAGATACATGAATACAGAACAGACACTCAGAATATGTGTTGTAAATAATAAATATCTAACCATCCCATTAATGAAAACTGTTTGATTTCTCTTAAGTGCTTTCCTGCATGTAACAGGTCTGTAGTCTGTTGCTAAAATCTTTTCTTTTTATAAGAAGATTGCTTAAATATCTCGTGATGTTTTTGTTTATTCGTATTTTCTATGGATTTTGTACTGTTATAATGTTTACAGTATGACACTTGGAATATCAATTACCTATCTACTCTTTTTGGTGCATAGATTACTCTACCTATCCTTCCATTTATCTAGTCTCTGATAGCATGATAACTTACTTTATACTGATGAAACTTTCGTTATTGTTTATTTCTTTTTATAAATACACTGTCTGCCATTTTAGTTGATTCATTTATTCAATTCTATGACATGGCACTTCAAAATATCAAAATGCTAATCATCGTTCTGAATATTAACTATTAGAGTGTATTTATCGGCAGAAAAGTAGGTTGTTTTCTTACTAACATTACTGACGTGTATTCATCTGTTAGCTCTTAGCGACTAAAAACATTCTTCATATTGTTTTGAAATTATACATCATAAAAAACAACAACAGTGATATTCACTGAACAAAGAAAATAAAAACCCTGTTGTTTATCTAGCTAGCTAGCTGTTTCTAGTGACCTGAAATGCAAAAATAAACAAGAAACAAAACAAAACAGATATAACATATAAAACAGACTTAAGACTATTCTATCGCTCTGACTTATTCACAAGCAGATAATTATCATATACACATGAGTACACTGTCTTTTAATTTATGCTAATCAATGAATGATAACTTCACAATTACTAAAAGCAAGAAAGTTCTGAGAAAAATTGGCGGATCGAAAAGTAGACAACTAACGGATAACTTTAGCTTTTCATTGTACTCATTACAAACAGAACACTCATCTTTCGATATAAACACAATAATGCCAGAAGGTTATTTGTTTATCTGGTCAAAGAGATTCATCTGAACTGGTACTTATTGATTTGTTGGTAGAATTAGTAGATAGATGACTGTGTGACATTTGTTTGTCAGAAATATTCTGTCTGCACAACCTTCAGTTAAACCAATACTCGCTTTAAGCTCTTCCAGGTCACCCTCAAACCAACACCCAACTCTTCTTTTACCATTCATGTTTCACTCGAGGATCTGACTTGAGCGTGATTTCACTCGACGGTGTCTTCAGCGTGTATCCAGGTTGAGAACTCCTTTGGTGACCAGCCAAGTGTCTGAAACATACTAAAAAACTGATGTGCTTGACATTATGTGTTAAAAATCCGGATGTTGTTCCTCATAATGAATGCAGTAGATTTCTAAATTGATTTCACAGTGATGAAAGTCTCCTTTACTTTTCCGGTCCTGGCTACCTTCAGCATTATCATCGTCAATCACACCAGCATTTATACACAAAAGGTATGACCTAGAAAATTTAACAAAAGGGATATAAACAATTGAGCAATCAGGAAACTAAAGAAAACCTTCCAGTACGCATGAAGTTACACTACTGTTACTGTAGATGTTTACAACAACATTAAATAAGGCTTTCTTGACCTTATATTCTATGAGAATATGTGTACATCTTTCAATATTGGTATTAGATGGTTGGAGGCGATCCGTAGGAAGCCCAGCTGGACCTAAGTTATGTGCTAGTTGGCACTCGTCAGCAAGGCGTATTTGCAACCTTAGAGGAACTCATGTCCCTTCTGGGATTCGAACCTGCTTCACCCAGAGTTACAGCCAGATACGTTACCATTGAGGTATTTGGGCTCACAATAGACCTCCTGTAAGACTGTATTGGATATATTTGATTGGACACTAGTCAGTAACTAGTGTAACGTATCTAGTCCTATCTTTGGCGCAGACTGAATTCTATCGGTGACCAATCAAATACATCCAGTTCAGTCCTACAGGAGGTCAATCACGAGCTCGAATACCTCAGTGGTAACGTCTCAGACTGCAATTCTGGGTGACGCAGGTTCGAATCTCAGAAGGGACATGAGTTCCTCCAAGGTCGCAAATACGCCTTGCTGACTGGTGAGTACCAACTAGCACATAACTTAGGTCCAGCTGGGCTTCCTACGGATCGCCTCTGACAATCGAATATCAACAATTCACAGTGCACCGTGATGGCGAGCCACTTGGCATGGTAGACTAGACACATTTCAGGCAGTTACTGACTAGTGTCTAATCAAAAAGCTTTCAATATGTTCACCTATTTTTTATATTCCTTGATTGAAAATTGAAATATAGAAGTGCAAGTTGATGTTCTGAAATATAAAAAAACTGAAAAGCATTTTAAGGGCATATTTTATTTTATAAGTTGTTTACAATATTCACCTATCATAGGAATGATTTCTGCTCATATGATTAATTTCCGCTGTCATTCAAAAATGCAGAAGCGAAGTGGATCAGAATATACCATAAATTAAAACATCGAAATAAATTCCCTCTTGAGTCAAGTACTTTAAATCATTGAAGCCACTTCTGTTTGTGTAGGTGTGTTTGCATACAAATGGTGTACTTGAGGCAAAATGTATTGCTTCAGATACCACACTACTTCATTACCTTGTTTTACAAGAAACGTGAAGCATTAGGTCAAAACAAATCCAATCAGTGCATACATCAATTTGTTTAGTGTTAAAGTATCAGGCTTGTGGTGGCATGAAAGTTTTTGAAAGAATGAGGAATTAATAGAGAAGATTAGCAGCTCAGATGGATGATTTGGAATTAGTTGTGTTCTCTGAGCTGGTTGGTTTAATTGCGAAGCTTTCGTCGTCCTTTTGGACAGCATCTTCAGTGCAAGTCATGAAGATGGTTACCAGGAGACACAATTCTACCATTCATGGAGAATTTAAATCAGTTCATTTTAGGCTAAAACTTGAGCTGAAGATGTTGTCCAGAAGGACAACGAAAGCTTCGCAATTAAACCAACCAGCTCAGAGAACACAACTAATTTCAGAATGAGGAATTATCGTCTAGGGTAACCTCAATGTTGTTAGTGGAGCAGTCAATACAAGAACTAATTTCCATATTTCAAATCTATCGTTCCCTTCTTATTTTACTAATTTATTATGTTTAAAATAACTATTGTGATTCTGGAGAAGAAATTTAAATCTGCTCAGGCGAATTCATTAAAATTATAAGGTGATTAATATGCATAAGCCAGATAACTTATCGCTATGGGACAAATGATAAACCTGTTGGAGTCATATATCGTTGAAAACTTGTGTCCACGATCGAATTAGTTAAGAACAGGAAAATCAGTAATTATCTCTCTTTAGTATTCTAAATAAATTACAGATTTGCTTAACCAAAGTCTAGCTACCATCTGGAGTCTTAAAAAAATTTAGAAATCCCGATAACTACTAGTGTGGGAAAAAGCATGACTGAGATTAGTGGAAATCTACCATGTCTCTTCTTTATTCTTATAAGTGGGGGTTTTTTCTTCGTAAGTCATTCATGACTTTAGTCAACAAGTGGTTATTTCTCTGACTAGTTGCTCAGTAGGTGTGTCTTAAACGTCTAGCACAAAAGGCTGAATCGTCCTCCATATTTTAAAATAACTTTGATTGATCACTAATGAGCCAGTAGTGTCATCTATATCTAGTCATTAGTGTTAAGTTATGATCAAATTCTATCAGTCAAGTTTTTCAGTGTAGTCATTGAACTAGATGATTCACCATCACGGAGTTCTTTAAACTGACATTAGGTGGCTGGAAGTTATCGGTAGGAAGCCAAGCACCTAGGTTTCGTGTCTGTTAGCACATGTCAACAAGCCTACCACTAAGTCTGTACATATTGGTGGGGACGACGCCAGTTCAGTTCCTTTAGGTTCATCAGTGGCTTCGCTCAAGTTTGACGATATACCTTGCCAATAAATATCAGTAAGCATAAAACATAAGTACGGGCATTCAGCCGATTGACTCCAACCATGCGACATCAGTTTAGAGTTGCTTTGTTGAAAAGTCTGAGTATTAAACTTTCACCTCGTACTACATGCAGGCAGACTGTCTTTAAATAAGGAAGAAAAAAATCCTTCATCGCTTTTCGCATGAATAAAAGAAAAGTAAACGGTATACATTTTAAAAGAAATTAAAAGAAATGATAAGATTAATAACACGACAGTAATAGTTTATTATAACATCCAATGGGAAAGATTATTATTATCTGTAATAAAAATATATTTTATTCACTACTTCCCATTTATTAGTTTGTTATTTTTTGTTTCACAATTCATGCATTACATATTTTAGATATGTACATGTAACCAGATTAATTAGTCTGCTTTAACATGACTTATCTCTTCCTGCTTCTCACTAGGAAAAAAATATGCTTCCGTCTTAAATAAAGCATTAAAATCAAGTTTTGTAATCGTATTAGCATGTACACAAGTAAAAAAGAGTTTACATATCACAGAGTGTTAGTTAGTTAGTTGGTTAGTTAGCCTATTTCTCTCCACCACCCCCACGTTTCCATTAATAAGATATTTGATTATTTGATCTTGCTGTGGATACCCCAGTACACTTTTCGCTATACTTCTAGTCAGAATGTAAATGCTACCCTGTATAATGTTAGTATAGTGTTTTATTCGGAATTAAATGATTTTCTTTTTTATAATTATCACGTTTCAGTGGATACATTATACTTAACAGCTGAAATCTATCATTCCTGACTAGAAAAATATAGATTTTCATAGATATTTTTCTTTGACTGCACGAATTTTAATAGCGTGAAATTCTAGGGACGTTTTTTTCCCTTTTCGAAACCTTGAAGAGAAAGAAATATAACAGGAGATTTCCGTTATCTAAATCTGAAATCCATACATATTCCATCTTGTGTCTAAAGGGTAATTAGACACAAGGGAAATTTATTTAACGATTATGTCTGGAATCAAAGAAAGACGGCTTTTTCTTTGTGTGATATAATCTCCTTGAAGTAAACTTTTGTCATCTTAGTTATAAGCTATTCCAGTCCGAAATGCTCAGGGCTGATGTATTAACTTTCAGAGCTAGTTGGTGCGGATTAAATCACGAAGAGACTATCGGTTTCTTTGAGTTTCTGCAGACACATTTCGTCGACTAACTCAGATAAGGAAAACACCTAAATGTGTGGATTCCTGCCCACCGCTTCCAATCCCTTAACATCACTTCTAAGTGCAAAACGACCGTGAATCACCTAGCTGGTTAAGCACATTGAATTGTTTGACTGACATTTGTCAGTTACCGCCAACACTAAGGACTAACCACGTGATACCGGTTACTCTTCGTGAAACAACTGAAGTCGCATTTTATCTTGTATTCTGCCAGATCAGGCGGCAGACCATGGAGTGCAAAAAGGCAGGGATACCTTTGATCCACAAAATGACTCTTGGAGACCTGTACTTCAAGGACTATTTATATCTTCTGTCACACAAATTCGAAGATCTAAAGGTGAGCGCGAGAATTCAAGTGAACATAGAGAAGACAGAGGTAAAGATACCTAACTGACGACTAAAAGCATCGAACACCATCAGCAGGAGAAATCTGAAAGATGTCACCTCTTTCACTTACCTGGCCAAGTAACATCGTTCCAGCAACAGGCTGCACAGATGAAAACATCAAAACCAACCAGGAATGGGAAAGCAGAATAGACCTTCTTTAATCTTAAACTAATTTGAAAATTTGCTGCACCTTGCATGGATATCAAGATCAAATTTACAGCACCAATGTCAAGTCAGCTTTTCTACATAGATCGGAGACTTGACATGCCATGAAAAGCATTTCCAACAGGCTACTGCAAACTGTTATCAGCAGCTGTCTTCCCTCTATGCCGCAAATTAGATGGCCTGCCAGAAAGGAACTCTGGCAACGATTCGACTAAGAAACTGGTGCTCAACGAACGTTCAAAAGAAAATAAAGATGGATCTGGCTAACACAAAGGATACTGTCAGAAGATATCATGTGATAAGTAAATCGTCGAGTAGAATCCAAGTGGGAAACGACCAACTGGGCATTGGTCAGAGGGTGATGTGAGGAAAATACTGTGAGGAAGAGATGAAAACATATGGAAAATAATGAAGCTACCTAAAGAGGACTACAGTGAACAAGATGAAATGGATACATGCCATTGAAGTCCTATATTCTGCTTCAGACCAAAGGAAATAATATATAGTATTGTTGTGAAAAGGCCACTTGATGACTGTTCCTTTATTTAACATTTAATATGTTGTGCTCGTCTGTGACTCCGAAGAGAAAATTTGTTTTAAGTTACGACAAAAATGCAAATTTTAGCATCAAAGTCAGCCTTCTTGCAGTCTAGGTTTTGCTTTTCTATAGAGGATTTATTTAAAGAATTAAAATTCGTTTACTCTGAAATAATAAGTATAACATTTTCATTCATTCAGGTAAATAGATGAAAATGAATGTTGACTAGCGATAATGAAAATACGATAGGCAAACCTACTAATAAGACAACTCTTCTATTAACACACCTGAACATTTCACATTCACTCCATATGTAAGGATGAATAAAGAAGGGCGTAACAGTCGCCAACCAATTAACAAATTTCAATATTTCTAACACTAACTAGTGAGCAATGACGATTTGAATTGCAAAGAACATACTAACCTCAAAAAACCTATTTTCTATATTTGTTTGTTTTTTTCTCTCAGTAAACAAAACTGTCGTGAGCTATTCCAAAATTTCGTATTCTACGTTTCCATGGAAGCACTAGTAGCTTTTTTCACTTTCTCCAGGTTTATGCTCTTCTATGTTACTACAGTAAACTGTTTAACCTAGCCACTTACACTACCAAACACTTAATGTATGTAAGAAAACTTGGTTCATTCTACTATGACTTGTAAACTGATTTGTTCTATTAAATAACAGTTGAATTCGAGATAATAATTAAAAAATGGTGTATTTCAGTGCACTGGGTCAATTTTTATAAGTATCAAGTATTTCTTTTGATGCCTAAACATCAATCTGTTCATGTATCCATTGAAATATGAAGGACGACTAAAAATGGACGTCTTGAGAAAGGATAGTGAAATAACTTGATTGGAGAATACCAGGTACTTTAATTAAGTGTTCAAAAGTAATCAAAGGTGATCTTTGAGGATAAAAAGGCATTCCAGCTTGATATGGTCATGTCTTCACAAGGCAGAGAGGTGAAGTGTGTCATTTTATCAAACACAGTGTACTGAAAATTAACTGTTTCGTCTCTAAAACCAGTTTCCTCTGAATTCACATATTTACCTTTCAAGAAGTGCTTAGAAAAGCTTAACATTGAACAAGATAACCTGACCATTCTTTCCGCATAAATAACCGGGAGTGGACAGATTGTTGAATTGCGATGTAACCGAGACTTTTCTAGGTATTTAGTTCTGAAGGCGTTTAGAATACAAAGAATACACAGACCACCTTTGCAATTAAATAATAAAATATAGTAAAGTAATGTCGAGCCAGTGCTGCTCTATAGTTCAGAGAGTTAGGGAGTCACCTAAAGCATTTTCTACAGTCCGTAGACTTTCATCAACACCTGGGATTCACTCGATAGTGAGCGCTAGATCAGATCGGCCAGAAAGGAAAAGCAGCAAGGAACTCTAATAGACAGCAAACCAGATAAAAACCTGTTGTTCAGTAAACACAGCAATGGAAACATAGAAAGCTTGGACATACTCTGAGGAGACATTCAAATAACACCAAATGTCAGTCCATCAGATAGAAGCCGAGTCGGATGCATCTAGGTATCCATTGGTCCGAGCGTAACAAGGAAAAGAGCATATGAAGGGAAAGCCAGAGCCTTTGACAGTTATGAAACCAGGTGAAAGTGATAGCACAAAACCATGTGCAGTGAAAATGTGCCACTCAACGCCATCTTCGACTCAGAAACCAAGGAACAAATAATAATATAGAATTGTAATGAATTTCATTAGTAAATGTCTGAAAGACTTCAACAATATTTATAAGCAAATTTCTATTAGTACTTAGCCTTCAAGGGGATATCGCCCATACTGTCGCAGAAGGAAACACAAGATCAAAGAGTTCACTGAAATGTGATGTATCGGTCACTAGGACTGTTCGTTACTTAGTATGTTAAAATTACTAAATGACAAGCAAATAAGTGGAATATCTATACATTGGAAGACAGAGTTAAACTGGCAATATTTCTTATGATAACTCAGTTATAAAGCCAATTACGAAATCTCCATATTTTAGTGTCCGTAGAAAACATTACTTAAATGACTGTCACTTATCCCAGATTGAGAAAACGAAATATCCAGCGAATTATTTCATCTTTACTTCAAAGAAAACCCCACCACTTAGAATAAACATATCCATAGATCTCTAATGGTTCATTAGTCAACACATATTTGCATTCTCATACTTCTGGAACTCAGTCACATCTATTGTGTAACGGTTGATAGTAAAAAACCTAATTCGCTGGACCTCCGTGGGTTAAACACAATTTCAACCCGTGATTCAGTTATCTGAAACTGACTAGCTAAAAAGATGAGTCACAGCTTCTTGGACCAACAAAATGTACCAGTTTTATGTATTCATTCCTTCATTCTTTGATTTTCCGAGGGAAAAGTAGAGCTTCATTTTTAAGCTTTGAAGTTTTACCATCAACAACACTTTTTTCTAACAGTGTGCGGTTGCTAGCTAATCCTTCCCTCTCTACCGGGGATACTACCAGTTAATCGAGGTTCTGGAATGCAAATTGAACTTCGGATCATGTACATGGTTGTCGAACGTCCCTGTCACTAAAATTCATAGGGTAAGGAGGATACAATTAGCAAACGTAGTTTGATTTTCAATGTATTCCAACGTAGTGAATATGTTTTGCTCGGAATAGGCTTTTAATCAGTAATGTACGGTAACTTACTATATAATGAATAAAATCTGATTAAATGAGCTGAATGATATGTACATTCAAGTCAGACTTTTCTGACACAAAGCAGTAATCTCGGACACCAGTCGACTTAAATCACTGGGATACCTAAATTTTATATCCGTCAAAATGATTCTTGTTTACTTTGTTTCAAATCGTTTTCATGCTCTATAATGAGTCACAATTCATACTGGCGTACTATTTCAAATAAGTTTCTAACTACTGCTGGGGATTTTCCGGAGAAAATAGAGGAGGAACATCCTGAAGTGGTAGAGAAGAAAGCTTCAGGTGGAACAATATTACGAGTTGATCACTGATTGATATCAGTTAGAGAACCATTGAAAACCAGCCAAGAAGTACTGGACAGCTGTTTCATCCTAGTTTGGGAATCAACGGCAGTACGCACCCACCGACAACATTGGTTGGGGTCACGCTAAATCACGAATTGGTAGAAGTTAGAATTCATGGTCTGGCCAGTGAATCGGGTCCCAGCGGCTGAATGGTACACGAGCTTGTTTTGTAACCAGAAGGTCCTGGGTTCGAGCCCCAGTGGGTGTGTACTGCCGAAGATTCCCTAACTAGGATGAAACAGCTGTCCAGTACTCCCTGGTTTTCAATGGTTCTCTAACTAATATCAATCCGTGATCAACTCGTAAAAACAAATCTAACCCTTACAAAACCAATCATACGAACAATATTACTTAAAATGATATATTATCATATTATCTGGAGATTCTGAACAAACAGACGCTGAAAATCCAGCATTATGTATTAACGCATTTTTCAGAATAAAGCTGTTGTTATCATTATTAACTCTTTGGCTATACTACATACCTTAGAATTCCATTATCATTAATTTCTTGGAAAATTTATTTCACGTGATTATATTTTCGTTCTTCATGCTTGTTACATCGTTATTCACATTGAGTTTAAACGCGTTTCTGAGAAACTTTCTCAAATTATATTGATCACACGACATCATTATTGGCTGTTATTAGAACACTTGAACAAACAGTGATGCTTAACTGTATCGAATAATTTCCCACTTAATATTATACTCATCAGTCTATCTAATTAGTTTCTTTTGTCTTGAATAGATGGATTTCTTATGATTTATGAATGTCTGACGTTATAGGATGAAATTAAATAACTGAGACTGTCCTTGTCCGAAGCAATCAGTGGCTTATTAGACTGTGGTTCATTAAAATCTCAGTAGTTCCTAAACAGTGTCAAGGAGAAATTGGTGTTTAACCAGTAGTGCAACTATAAACTAAGAAGAACAAATAACATTTCAGTTACTTTTTAATTTTAATTCATAAGTTTTCATTGTCAGTATCGATGTCTTCACTGAGACTTAAAGTGAATTGTAGTCATTTGAAGGTAAAGTACAAGTTGAATTGCAGTAGGCTTCTTTTATTCAGCAATTGCTTAGTTATGTAATTCGATGAAACTTAATCTAGTTAACTTGACATTTCATATAGTCATTTGTCTTCAAAGATATCACAGTCTCTATTATTCGACGCATTTTTTAATTCGATTATACATGATGAAACTAAACACATAAAAAATAGGCAAGGGTATATTCCTTTTTGAGAATATTTGGTAGACTGGATATATGTAAAATCTTGTCCATAAAGGGTTGTAATAAATGAACTTATTTTGCTTGTCTATTATTAATACTAGTAACGACCATGAACTTTCATAATTTTGGTATGATCCACATGCCAAAGACATTTGTTATTGCTTCACGTTCAAGTTTTACTTGCCATTTCTTTTCCTATATCGCAGTTAGTTGCGACGTAGAATGTTCATAATTCACAGTTTAGTAAGGTGACAGTTTTATGTATAGGAACGATGAATGCACATAGCTGATCATATCCATTTTTATATAGCCTTAAAACCATTATTATTATATATTATTGTTTCCTTTAATTCCTAGAGGAACATAGGGCTTCAGCTGTGCGTCTCCATTGAGTTCGGTTCTCTGCTAGAGTCTTCACCTGGCTCCATGTCTGCCCACACGTTTTCATCTCCTCTTCACATGACGTCCTCCATGTCACCCCCGCACTGACGACCAACTCGCCGCTTCCTTTTCGGGTTCCACTTGAGCAATGGCTTGTTTAGTGATGTCACTTGATGGTTTCCTCAGAGTATGGCCAATCCACCTCCATTTCTTCCTGCATATTTGTTTCACAATCGGTTCCTGGTTGGTTTGTTCCCAAAGATCCCTGTTGCTGATCTTTTCTGGCTATCTGATCTTAAGTGTTGAGCGAAGACAACTGTTAATGAAGGTCTGTAGTTTGATTGAGGTGCTCTTCATGACGCGCAGTGCAAGTCTCTGATCCGTATAGTAGCACTGACTTCACATTGGAGTTGAAAATCCGGATCTTATTTTTGATGCTGAGTGCTGTTGACCTCCACACAGGCTTGAGAGTAGTGAAAGCTTGTCTTGCTTTTCCGATTCTCGCTTTGATATCCTCGTCAGGAGATTCGTCGTGCTGAAGTTTCTGTACCAGCTTTGTTTACAGGGTGGGGTTGCTAGCCTCACGCCTGAGAAAGGGAGAGAGAGAAGGTTAGTGTTGCGTGACCGCAGAGCCCAGGGGACAACTGCTTGAGGCCGGTCACACACGGCCTGTTTTTGTTTTTTCTTTCTTGTTTGGTGTGTCTCAGCAGCATATTTATCACTTCTGCCCTGTGACACAGCAGCAGGAAGCGCGGTCGTTGTTAATCCGGGCCCCGACCCATCCGGCATGATATTTTGTGAATTTGTTTGAATCATAGTATTGAATTGGGTAGCTGCTTTTTGTCTAACCGCTATCCAAACAACCTTTCTGGCATGGTAGGACCTACAGGAACATAAGTTCTAGCCAGTGTAGCTCGTTGGGTCATTGCGATATGCAAGCCCGACCACAACGTCAAGGTAGCAGCCATTGGTCGGCCTTAAAACCATTGCAACTATTATTCCACTGAATGAAAATAACAAGCTAAGAGACGAATAACTGACAGAATCCGAATTTAAAAGTCATGATAGCAGCAGATATATGAAAAACTGTCTTGCATAATCACTTAGTAAACGATGTTTGGATATCATTTTGTGGTTTAAGATGAATGTTTCCACAGCTTTGTTTTACTGTGTCTTTTCAGCCCTCCTCAGTCATTATTAAAAATTATTACTGTGTTTTCTTACACTATTTGTTCTACAGACAGTGACATAGAAACGTTTACTAGTAAAATACTGAAATACGCTTAAAGTCAAAAAAATAAAACCATCGTTATAAACTCCCGAAACACTTCATTTGGTATATTCTTATGCATGAGGATAATAAGAATGCATAAAACAAAACTTTATTGAATATGATCTTGAATACTGAAGGTATTTTTGGGAAAGAGAAGACTTTACATGGACAAATTATGACTTGTCGACGTCATCCTTTAAGCTGTTTTTATTATAGCCAGTAATGGATAAATACAAGAGTTAATATTTCAATCGATGAGTCAGTTTACACTGCATGCTCAATAGGTTTTGTCTTTCTGATCAGGTCTCCTGATAATATCAGTAATATTATTTGAATAATATATCAACTATGTTATATGAAAGCAATTTTTCCAGTTCATGAACCTGTAGTGTACATTGAACCTTTGAACTTTTGTTTGAACGCACTCATCCACTTTTGGCACTTCTTCCTCTTTCGATTCGTGACTATCCTGTACATTTTTCGGTTCGCTCTCTAGTTGTGCTTTCATTCAGCGGACTCTCCGAGCCTACCACAATCAAGGCAGCAGATAAGTGTATAACCTCTTATTTTTATCAAGTTTCATATCTCATTTGTGTAAAAATATAACTCTGTTCCAGGCACACTTGCCATCTCGAGTCGTTTTACCTTGATTCAGTTCGTTAGTGCTTGCACGTTAGGCAGAGTACAGCTAAGGTCAGAAAGCGGTGAATAAGTTTTGTAAGGGTGGTTGTTTTAGGTCTACATTAAGCCAAGTCTAATTCTTACAAACCTGTGAATTCTTGAAAATGTCACAATGAACCATTCACCCCTTTATTTCACTAGGTGTAAAAGAAGCTTATGTGCATCAGTGCTGAATATTCTCTTATTCACTATGCTAAAGAAACAACTAAAGAATAATTATTTGATAAGAGATGATAACATATATATTCAAAAATTATTGTTGTCAAACCAAATAAGAATTTTATAAATCAAAGTGAAAAACAATAATGAAACTAAAGTTAAACCTTCATTCTGTTTGTATATCCGACTGTTTCTCCACTGCTATTCAGTTAACCTCTACCAAAAGATGTCATAAAAGACATGCAGTTAGGTAGCTTGATTTCTGTAATGTTGTGTTCTTCATCAAGATGAATAATTTCTGATGCTACCGCTATCATCTATGTATATTTATGCAAATTCTGACTGTTTAACCATCTTTTTGAAGCGATGAAATGGTTATTGTGACATGGTGTTACTTATCCATGCTTCGCTGACTTTAAAATCAAATCGCTTTTTATTCTTAAAAGGCATGTATTTGATTATTAGGCATGGATTCTGCAGAAGACACGCATATATGTGTAAGACAGTTGAAGTTCTATCTTTCATATGAATCAAGTTTCGTAACTTTGAAACTTTATCCCTAATAGAGAAGTTGTATTTCCAACAACAGTAAACTTACAACAGTCCTCATGAACTTTCCAGCTTGCAAAAATATTCACTAAATATTCTAAATGAAATTTTAAGGAATACACGTTAATAACTTTTTTACTTATTTCTAAAGGATTAATTTCAGTAGAAGAGTTCTTAGAGAAAAATTGAGGAAAATGATAAAATGAGTCTATTCAATCAAAATCCCAATTTGCGAATCAATTCGCGATTTGTAATTCACACAGTTTGAGGTAAACTTCCATTACAGTTTTCTTTGGAAACCAAAATTGTTCAGATCACAATACGTGATCTGCTTGATGCCATAATCGTATCATAATAAGCAAGGTAAGCATAATTCCATGAAACTCTACACTTCTGACTGATCAAGATGAGTGGTCACATACCACTCGATCAATGAGTGTTGCTCGCTGACCAGACGGAAGTGAACTAAACATTGGACGGCCATTTCGCTAGTTTTGGACAAAGCTCATCGGCGGTTTACTCAGTTTGACTCTTTTTGAGCTTGTCTCGAAGACAGGGAAACAGTCATACATTGTGTAGATTACTTCAATGCGACAAAGAAGCACTACTATTTGATGTGAGCGGCATTCAACTACTCATCTCAATGAATCATTGGTGTATAGTATATTATGCACGAATCCACTTACTTCTATTTGCCACTGTGTTGATAACTTTATGCAGCATTCTTCCAAGCAAGAATCGTCAGACTAATAAACCAGTGATAAACTTATTGAATAATTCTTGTTCACCTGGGATATCATCTACTGGAGTTTTCGTCTAGTATGCAGAAAGAAATAATACATCGAGATATTCAAGTGTTGGTTTGTAGGGATTTGACTGGTTACAGGATTTTCATCATGAGCTGACATTAGTTAGAGAACCATTGGATAACCTGGGAATACTGGATAGCTGTTTCGTCCTAGCTGGAACTCTTCATCAGCACGCACCCACCAGGACCTTCTGGCTTACAAGGCGAATTCGTATACTATTAAGCCACTGGAACCCAATCCAATGGCCCATGAATTCCAACTTCTGCCAATTTACAACATAGCGCGACCCCTAGCCAATGTCTTCAGTGAGTACATCGAGATATTAATAACTCAAGATGTGGATGTACAGACTGACTTGGACTTTCTAGAAAATCACAGATTCATTAAGGCAAAAGCCTGCTTTAAAGTTTGTGAAGTCAACCTTCAGCTTAGAGAACAAGTGACTCTACATTGCACTGTCACTTAAATCGCTGAAATAACTGGCAATTATCAGTAACTAAAGTAGGTGCTATTAAAACTCATAAACTTGTCTGAATCTTCCATTTAAACAACCATCTATTGTTTGCTTTGTCTAGGCTTAGACTGATTAGGTATCCTGTCTGTATTTTACTAACTATCTAATTTTGTTTAAATGAATGTGCAATTTTTCTCAAACTATGCGCCTGTCTTTTCTTCTGCTTTTAAATACAGATATCCAACCGAAATCCAAAACAATCACATCCATATTGAGTAAAAAGAAGAAATCCCATCAAAAACAAGATTTGATCACTAAACCAATGACAAATGGGGATAAACAAAAGAATAAAGGCAGATTGCTCCTCTGTGGTTGTGTAAGTAGAAAATCGAAGAAACGATAATACAAGACAAAAAGAAACCAATCAGTCAGTGAATACGATACAACACACTATACCTTAAAGTGCACAAATGTATACTTCTCTGGTTAATTTTGCTTTTTAGTCTATTCACTTTTAAAGTAATTTTATCAGTTGGATGAAAAGTGATGGATGTATCAAGTTTCCAGTTTAATTTTATTTTAATGTTTTAAACTTCGCGGGAATTTTCTTTCTGTTCAATTTAAACGCATTCAAAAAGTTCAGAATTAAGGAAGAAAAAAAAAGCGGGAGACTGAGACTTATTTTCTAGTGAAAAGTATTTCAGACTGGCTTCATTTTAGAAACCAATTTGTTTTACCGTTTTGTTTTTTTGTTTTTTCAGAAGTGAATGGTACTTTTCTTCCATCAATTGTCAGTGTCCTTTACATTTTGTTTATTTAAACATAAATATGTGTAGACATGTAAATGATTAATTTTCAAATGTTCTGTAAGTCATTTATAGACTATTATCAATGTCTTTTTTTAATTTCACGAATTAAATGTGCTTCCTAGACATTCAAGCATACACAGACAACTGCATTCTTTACATTTCATCTAAAATGTAACTTAAACTAATAAGAATAAGGATAAAAATTGTCACAGAAATAAATGAATCTCCATCGAATCAACTTTTATTACAGTATATAGTCTCGTTAAATACACATATGTTCAACAATCAACCCTTTATCTTTAAATGAATCATTTGTGCTACATATGAAAATATATCATCAAACATGGTATCATTTATTTCTAATAAACTGTTCAATATTCAATTTTCAATTTCATTTCTTTTTGTTTTGTTGAACTAAAGCTACTTGCAATTGTGTTTAGAAAACAAAATTGTTTACCTCAAAAAGAGTAAAACAAAAAATTTTTATTTTCGTGATTAATAAGTACTTGTGAAATTTTAAATATATATATACACAAATTTGTAAATCATTCATTTCAATGAATAATGATAATGATAAATAATTTAGGTTTATTGATTTATCAATTGGATTGTTTATCTATTGTCTATCCACGAATACCTCCTAATCATGATCACTTGATTTATTATTTTGCAAGTGACACTGACACTGATATGATGATAATAGTAGCAGTGATAACAGTGATCAAAAACAATCAATCAACTGATCAGCTGATCATTTAATCAGTTTCATATCTGCGTGAAACAATGTTTCATCATTTTATGATTTATGCATTGATTTGAATGATGAAAAGTGGTAGCAATAAGAAAAGTATTGAAATTAAAACTTTATCTTGGTTATTCATAAGCGTGTTTGTATGAGTTGTTTGTGTGGGTGTGTGGTTGCGTGTTGCGACTATTTCGATAACAACTTGTTGTTTGCATAAAAGATTTTATAAAGTCTAGCTACTACTACTACTACCGACTGCCAGTTTTTTTTAAACGAATAAAACGGAGATCAGTAAATGATTTTTTGTGTTACCACGTAAACTGATATGATGAACATATTTTGAATGAATTATTCGCTTCACTTGTAGAGCTACCAATTGGTTATATTTGAGTCACGTTAAAGATTATGCGTGTGGATAAAACTATTGTAATTGAATATATATTAGAACTTCTCCAGTGTATACAAACTTAGATTTTATCAAGTAGCAAAATAACGCAATATGATGTTTACTTTCAGATTCACCTCTGCATTATGAGGGGTATTCTGAAAGAAGAGATGATTTGATGAGTAATAATGAGGTCAAGGTCAAGTGTCAGTGTCTGGAGAATACTGAATTGTTATTATTATTATTGCTTTAGGTTGCAAGTAGAATAAAGCGCTTTAATGGGACATCTCCATTCCATTCTGTTTTCTGTAGTCCTTTTTAGCTCGAGTCTCATTTGCCTATAAGTTGTAGTCTCCTCCCCCATACAATCTCCTCCGCGTCACCCTCGGACCAACGCCCTACTCTTCTTATCCAATTTTGGTTCCATCCGAGGGCCTCACTGGAGTGTGTTGTCATTCCACGGTTTCCTCAAAGTATGTTACATCCACCTCCATTTCTTTAGGCATACCTTTTGGGTAGTAGGTTCTCAGTTGGTTCATTCCCGGAGATCCTAGTTGCTCACCGATCTCATTCGACCATTTGACATTCAGTATGGGCGTAAGCATCTGTTGATGGCAGTCTCCGGTAGCTTGTCAGAAGTGCTATATGTGTCGCCCACACCAGTATCTCTACACCACACAGAAATGCTGACTTAACATTAGTGATGGAAATCCTAATCTTGTTCTTTAAGCTGATTGCAGCGGATTCCAACAATGATTTCAAAATAATGAAGGCTTTTCTCGCTTTTTGGCGGCTTAGCGGTTAGGACACTCCCCGACGCACTCCTTTACCTCGCTTAGTCAGAGATACTGCTGGTGAAGAGGAAAGGCTGGGCATGAGGCTAGTAACCCCATCCTGTAAAATAAACACTGCTACAGAAACTTCAAGCCACTAGCTTGAAGCCCTATGTTCCACTGGGGAAGGTGAAGGAAAAAAATCTCGTTTTTCTGATCTTGCATTTTCATCCAACACAGGGCAAAAAATTTTCCCTATTTCTTATTGTTACAATCATTTAGTTATGTTCTATGATAGTAAAATGTACTGACGCATAATTTTAATTGGTTTTAAACCTACCACTCTGCATATCTCAGAGACGAAGAAAAATACCACATGGAATTGGTTTATGCTACAGGTCAAACGGCATCGAATTACGTGTACCACTGTGACCAGTTTTATGTTGTGGCATGGTGATCATATTTTCATTTTTGAAGCTAAGTCAAGCTTATACTTACACCAGGATGCGTAGTGACCATTTAATTCTTTCTTTTCTTCGGCCAAATATTTGTATAGCTTGGATAATGATAATAAATATGATAGACATTTTGAATCAATCACATTATTTAATTAGTGGAATCCAGGATGCGCATTTCGTTCTATTTGGGACTCGTCATCTGACAATCACATTATTGCCAATATTAACACAAAATGATGTTAATTACTATTTAGTACAACAAGGCGAACTCATTTTTTCACAGAATTAGAAAAGGAAACCACCTATGACTCCGCCATTGTTTTACTGACAAACTTAAATAATTCTCGTGAAATCTGTATTATTATTTTCTCGGGTAGGGCCACTAGCCCCACTTCAAACTTCTCTGTTTTCGTAGGCTTATGAACAGCTAGTAAACTAGTGAATTGGTCAACTAATAATAAAAAACAAAAAAACTCCGGCAACAAACCAACAAAGGACCTATTTCCCAATAAATATATAGGAGAGAATGGTGATAGATCCAATAAACGGTGACCGTTGATGGATGTGGCGTGTCATATCATCGAGTGGATCCCGAATGGAAAACGACGAGGACATCATGTGGAGAGGGAATGAAAGCTTATGGACAATCGTAGGGTAAGCTGAAAAAGACAACAGAGAACAAAGTGAAATGGAGATGGGCTCCTGAAGCCCTGTGTCTCACTCGGAACCGTAGGTATTTGTTTTTTTTTATTTTATCCCTTAAAATTCCCAGTGGAACGTGTGGCTTCAAAGTACAGCTTTGAAGTTTTGGTAGCAGTGGGGTTTTTTAATTTTTAAGAGGTGAGGTTGCTAGCCCTACGCCCAACTTCCCTCCTTTATCATCCTTACTGTCGACTTAGAGAGATTTAGGTGTGAGCATGCCAGCGGTCGAACCTTGGCATGATTGGCGAACGGTATACCACTGAACCACCGGAACAGTAGGGAATATTAATAATTATTTATGTGGAAAGAATGAATAATTATTTTGCTATACTGTATTTTAAAGTCCCACCAGTGAGCTCAAAACATCGATCATTTGGATTATATGAGGGTGATATGTATTGGTGTATTTTATTTAACTTTTTAAATTACCACCCGCAACAGTCTTATAGACTAAAAATAAGGCCGTATTAATTACGAATCGTTTGGTAGTAATGTCTTGAATATTAAAAAATAGAAATCAGCTGGCTAGTTAGCTATCCAAATAATAAGATGTGAGTCAGGTGATTGGAATTCTACTCTGCTATCAGATAGTTAACATAACTAAAGGTTTGGTTGGCAAATCTTCCTGTACATCATCACGAAAACTATTAGGAATACCGAAGGAAACAGCATTATAGACCAAGAGTAACCAACATGTTGTCAGGCTTTTCAAATGGTTTAAGATACGTGTTCTATGAATTACTCTTCACTTACAATCTCTAAAAATTTGTTTTCATCTAGTCTTTTGTGAAAATATTTTTCGATTAATGCTTTGAATAAAACAGTAGGAAGGTGAAAAGATAATTTTTATATCACACATTGCATCAACTGCTGACATGAGTCAGAGAACCAGTGAAAGCCACAGTGAAATGAATAACCATTTTGTCAGGTATTTTAATGGGCAAATATCTGAAGGAGTTTTGAGAACGTCTATGTCTCGTTTGTTCTAGTTCATCCAAACGTAAACTCGAAGTCCATAATTAAGCCACCACTGACCAGGTAAACTCTTTTTTCCAAAACCACCTCAACCTTCATTCTATTTAAATATGTTGCTCTTTCGCTCCTGTTGCAAAGTAATTTAATCCTTTTTGATTCGCTATTCATTATTGGTTAGGTAAGATATTGGTTAAGTGGACACTAGAGCACTGAAAGTCCAGTAAGTCTAGTCAGATATTACACAGTAATAATGTATCTAGTTTCTAAAATGTGCCTGACGAAAGTGACAGTTTGATGTATCCTTTTATATCGCTATTATGGATATCAACACAGCATTATAACAGCACCCTTAAAGAACATTTATTCTTTCGTGCGGATCTGTATTCTTACAGAGGAAATCTGCATAAATGAAACTGTTTGCTGGTGCTGCAATGTTACCTAAGTACTTAACTACCTACAACTGAGCCTTGTCAGATATGAACATTACTATTATTGTGTAATTTCAATTATAACTCCTAGACAGCCTGGCTATTCACCTTTCAAAACTATTTTGCAGTTGTACACATACACTCTGAAATTCGAGAAGAGCAAAAACTGGTATACAGTACAGTAAATTTCAACAGAGTTTCCGCGAAAATGTCTTTTCCAATAATCCTCACCACTGTGAATTAGACACACCTTGGAACCAAAATTTCGCCAAAATTACGATTTTAATTAATATTCTTTCGCATTTTCCAAGGTCTTCTTACCTTATCCTGACAGGATTCCTTCACTTCGATTATTTTTTCAGTCGCGTCACTATCTGACAACTGAGAAATTAAAGATTTAAAATTACTTTTGTAGGATCAAACGGTATTAGACCAGATAGTACCTCTTCATACTTCTTAGCAGCCCACCTAAAAACAAAATTCGCCACTTAGATTACTAGTGTAGTCAGATTTACATGCATTCTAGGCAATGTGAGCTGCATATCAATTGTTAGTTCTTTAGTTACTTGGCCACTATAATAGCCTTTTCTTTGTGTTCGGCGTTTCACTACTTACTATTAACAAGTAGTATAAGCTTATACAACCACAAGGTATCCAGACGTCACTAAAAACAGTGAAGGTTATTATGCATGTGAACCAATCTCTTGCAGGAGTAAAACAGCATACTCAACTCAAAAAGAAGGAGACTTAAAATTATGCAATGCTACGTAACTACAAAATGTCAGACGAAGATGAAAAGAAGAACTTCTACAGAAAATTACAAATAATAAAAGATAAGACCCTGAGGACATGGTGACATCAGAATTCTAATAAGTTAAATCTGGCGAGAGAACCTTTCATGGGTCAAAAGGCGGTAGTGCACGTTCCAAGAAATCCAAATAAACCCAGTGTAAAATAAACAGACCACAATGAACAGATTTAATATTAACTAAATAAACGTCTAGCCAACCAACGGATGTTGTGGGTGTTTTGTTTTGACGGGTAAACATACAGAGAGTCCCAAACGCCGTTTTGCATTTCCTCCTTGTGCAATTAATATGCATGGACTCTGAATTCATAGTTCAGCCAGGTACATTCTAAATTCTTTCCCCTAAACAACCTTAGCTTTTTATCGTATTCATATATACTTTTCATCGGAGAGCATCCCTAAATAACTGCGTCTTTTTGACTTGCGTCTCATCATCATTACTTACAAGTCAGTTAGTGTACCGATCGCTGAGGTAATTATGCATATCACGTTTAGTAAGGCATATATAGTGCAGCTAACCAGCAGTACAAATAGTACTTTGCTGAATGGTTCATGTAATCAATGAGAACGGAGTAAGTTTAAGCAGATAAACGCTTAAAATCAGATAGATGTCATCATTATCTCAAGAAGGTGAAAACATTGGCCACTGGATACAAAATTTAGATGGGGAATGTATGTAGGTTCGAACCACTATTGACTGCAAGGAACCTTCAAGGTCAATTTGAAAATCTTCAAAGAAGCTGAAGATGAGAAACAATTAAAGTCCGCTACTTTCACGAAAACCATTATGAAAATGTCACAGACACCAAGTCCTTCACTCCTTTTAGTGGGAAAAGCCAGTTGGAAGTATACGTTTTGTGTTAATTTCCGAGACCTCGACGGCATAAATGAACTGAGACCGTGTCCCGTACCCACTGTACAGAAACCCTAGATCTCTTTCAAAGTGATAATCTGTTTAAATTTCCAGACCTCCGGTCAGGATACTGTCAAGTACTAATTGAATATGGAGACATAGATAAGAATAATTCACAGTGGGACAGAAACAATATCTACTTATAAGCATGCCGTTTGGAGTAGCAGGTTTACCTTTTACATTTAGGCAAGGGATGATGGCCTTACTCAGAGGTTTTAGGAACGTGGAAGTGTACGGTGATGACCTTCTCATATACAGTCAGACTGAAAGTGACTATGTGAAACATGTAGAAGCCGTTTTAAGATGCATTGGCGAGTTTGGAGTGAGTGTTAACAAGACAAAACCTCAAACAGCCGAACGTATTGATACGTTGTTGAGTCATTAAGTAGGATTTGGTGAGATAAAACCAGATAAAAACCATTACGCCACCGAATTCCAACAGAAAGCTATTACATCTCTCGGATAGAGCGGCGTTTTCTAGTTGATTTGTGAAAAACTTCAGAGTGATAGCAGCTTCACTGTACTGGCTATTATGTGAGTCGAAGTTTGTTTGGAGGGAAGATTCGTAAAAGATATTCGACAGCAATAAACGGCTCTTAGATTGCCAGAATTTGACGATTAAACTGCCTGTGCCCAGAAAACAGTTCACAGTATGTACAGATGCGAGTGACTACGGCACAGTAGCAGTACTTAGACAGTGTGAAAGAGTTGTCGAATATGCCAGTCATGTTTTAACACACACAGAAAGAAATATTCAACGATCGACAAAGAATTTCTGGCAATAGAATAGGCGGTATACAAATCGAGACCTTATTTACTTGGCCATCAGTTCCTCATCAAGACTGATGTGAAGCCGCTACCGTTCCTGAAGACAGTGACAGGCTCACTTGTGAAGTTGTAGTGGTGGATGTTGCACTTCCAGAAGCACGACTTCACAATCCCCAACGTTCCCAGCAAAGAAAATGTTTCTGAGAAGCCGCATTACTGGAGATTGCTTACAGAATGCATGCACTGGAATAATACTCATTAGGAATTGCCCACAGTTGGAAATCAGACCCTACCCTGAATACAGTAGTACGGGTGGTCACTAACGGAAAAGAAGTGAATCAACTTATGGCAAGTAAGGATTTGGATTAAGAGTGAACGCTTACGGAACTCTAACATGTTGAGAGAACGATAGAAGTTGGTTGGTGGTAATACCCCAGTCTCTACGCCGTGAGATAATACAAGAATGTCACCAGCTAGCGCATACAGGAGTAGCCAGAACGACCGACCTCTTGAGACAAAGCATGTACTGGCCAGGTGTGAGGGAAGATGTGGCGAAATATGTACCTTGATATCCACAATACTTGTTGATGATAGGAGATCAGTGTATGCGACCACCTGTAGAGTCCATTCCGGTTACAGCAGTTGGTGAATATTGGTGTGTAGATGTGATGAGTCCGTTTAGCAGACATCTAGTGACAATCAATACCTTTTGGTGATGACGAAACACGCTACCCTATGGGTATGCCCCATCGCTATCCCGGATCAATGTACGAAAGTTATGGCGTGGACCATCTTTGCAGACCACGGTGTACCAATCTGGATGACAGATCTCGGTCCTTGTTTTGAAAATGAGGAATTTGCATTCCGTTTGCAACAACGCCTTTAAGCGAAGGCTGGACAATCATGCAGCGACACAAGGACTTCGTCCAAATGACCTATCCCCTTAAAATCTCATACAGCATTCAGGGGTAGACAACTAAGTTCGTCGTTTTACTTCTTTACATTCCCTCCCGTCTTACTCCCCTGACAACTTTAACTACACTTATTATTATTATTATTATTATTATTATTAGTAGTAGTAGTAGTAGTAGTAGTAGTATTACCGATATATATTTATATATTATTCATATTATTCTTCAAATTTAATCAGCTGACTGTTGTTACATTTTCTTTATTTCTTTTTCTGTCTGTTAGTCTGATTAACTTCACTAATTATATCTATTATTATCTCTTTTCTTTTGACAACGATACCGGAGGACTAACTGGTGAAAGGATCAACTCCATTCACAATAGTAACAGTCTTAACACACCTCATACTACAAACCACATATAATTAATCGCTGCACTACTCCTTTTGGAGCAACCAAAGCTACGACAGTTGAGTGGCGGGACGAACTATGCAGCAGTTTACCGAAGATCAGGAACGTATACTTCCCAATGAAGAGGCGAGCACAAAGAAATCAAACTGGTTTATACTAGCTCGTAAAAACGATATTAGATATTGGAAGAAGGCTGAAATAACGCCATATCGTCCGCAAACGAATGGTCTGACGGGGGAAATAACGTACACTGAAGGAGTGGCTTGCCTCTAAGGAAGGTAACCGAGAGACTGAGCTTCCATTGATCCTACCAGCACATCGCGAGTCCACACAGGAAATAACAAAGAGGTCAACATTTCACTATGGGAGAAAACCACGACTACCTATACATAGAACGATCAAGCCCATTCACCAAACTTGGATGTGATGCATTTGCGAAGGTTGTGAATGCTATGCAGTGGATATGATGGTGTGGACATATGAGAACCACTCTTGTCTGTAGGAAAGCGGTCTGTTGCTTAGGCTCCTGAGTTTGAACGATTTAAACGAAAAGAAATTAAAAAATTCCAGAATGCCACAGCTTAGATTTAAACTCTCTGAATGAATACAAGCAGATGATATGAATACGCCACCTCAGGTGAACACCTGACTGTAAGTACTAAAACAACAGTAAAGGTATCATTAAACTTTCACTTTTCTTCAACATATTTTAGCTTCTTTTCCAGGATCTGTTGTTATCATCAAAAATCAGATGTAAACCAACATCTTATAAAGTGTTTGATCAAAAGCAAACTTCACAAGTCACTTATCTAGTCATTTGTGCTTTTTTTTATTTCTTCAATATCTATGTCATATGAACCAAGGTTCAATCTAAAATTGTATTTGTCATATGCGATCATGTATGTACAAACAGCATGTTAATCACAAACATGCTCAATTCATATGAATAAACTATATATATATATATATATATATATATATATATATCGTATAAACGTATAAGTTTACATGAAATGCATGCCATTTTTACAGGCATGATCAATTATGTTACAAATTACAGTTGTGAATTAGCATAGATTATCACTTTTTCAAAAGTTCAAATTTTTGAATTATAGTACAAGCAATCGGAACAGATTCTTATAAATGTTAATTTGTAAATCTTTCACGAAGGTTACCATCGAAGTTGAGCGACAACCCAAACTTCGTTCCATTTCCTGATGATAGTTATGGCCAATCGATAAACAACATACATTTGAGTGAGTGCTATGCCCCCACGTGCTTGAACGCTATTTCAGGAAGTGAAGAAAATCTGGCGCAGCTGCGAAATGGTATAGAATGCAATTATGAATAATACATTATTGGAAGTATATTTACAAGATAAATACAAGAAGAAGCTATGTAGTACTTGAAATGATAATACACATTTGCAATGTATGATGCTAACCATATTGGTCTTACCATGGAAAACTATGACGTTTTCTATGAAAATATAGTTATTCTCAAACATGGGTGTTGTTGTTATGCTTTTTTTCATCATCAGAGCAACCGAACTTTATGCGAGAGAAGAGTGTGAATGAAAAGAGTAAATTTCAGCTTTATTAAAGGCTTAGGGAGTTGAGATAAAATAGAGTATAATAGTGATTAGATAGAAGGATTGTCATGGAGTATATAAGTGACATTTCAGAGAGAAGTGGCTTGAAGGATTAGAACCTGTTGGATATGGTGACCTGTAGGATGTCTGGCGAACTTGTGTATGGCCCATGGGGTAGCATCTTGACAAGAAACTGAGCAGGCTTGTAGACGTTAGGAGCAAAAGCAGTATTTTTTATAATTTAGATCTCTGCAGTCATTATTTTTTTAGTTTTATTTTAATTTTTTTAAAGTTAATTTCTTTTTTACATTGAGGATCTAAACTCACATTTAATTCTCGAGCTGTCAAAAAATGCATGTTGCTGTCCTACAGATAGGAGCGATTCACATTTGTGACCGCTACGAAATCTGCTGATCAGCATGCGCCACCCACCCTCCTTTTTTGACATTAAGCTCTGAGAACTTTTACAATGACTGCAGTTGTAATATTGCATTGCTTTGACCCCGTTCCAATCAACTTCAGAAGTGATCGACAATACTGACTATTCATGATGCGAAATTTAATTTATGCACGCCTTTCATCAGATTTTGAATAGTGCCGATAGCCGACATTTTGTCACGTGTAATTTTGCTACCTCTGATAAGTGACTTTATCTCTATAACCCAATTACCTTTTTCACATGTTTCGTCGCGTTTTTGTGAAACTATTAACTTGCCCACTGCGCATATATGACTTAACATACTAATGTCTGCAAACTGGTGTCTCTAGCGTACAAAAAATGAAAGTAAGTTATCGTTCATTTCTGCAAATTTGTTGGCTAGTTCGCTTCTTACTAGAGTTCGTCGTCACTTATCCTTTCCGGCTGGCCATCTAATCTTCACTGTCCAGCCAAGGTAGATGCTGATGAAAGTCAAAAGTCACCTGTTGGAAATGCCTCAGACAAAGTGCACCAGAACTATCTGAACCATATGAAGTACTAATTTGGCATCAGTACTAACAATTCAATTTTGTTCTCTGTGTTAGCTATGGTTTCTTGATCTATGCCACCTGACAGTGAAGCCATGGCGCCTAGGTAAGTAAAACAAACAGCTTTCGTTATATTTCGCCCATATTTAATGATTAGTGCTTGTGGCTATCGTCGTCATCTGCTTGTTTTCGATATTACTTTGAAGTCCTGTCTTCATTATCATTTAAACCAAGTTTTTCTAAATCGCCCTCCTTAAATACGACGTGCTTTTTTCCTCTAACCAGAAAATACCTATTTTGTGAATCATCTGCATGGGAAACCTCGTCTTCTGAGCCGGTGAATTAAATTCAGCCATTAATTCCACATTTCTCCATCTGTCTCGAACTACTACCAAAGTTTCAGGTGCTACATCTGTAGCAGAATCTTCCTCACTCGTTCCGATAAACAAAGCTTGTTGTTTTGCCACGTGATTGCTGTGACGCCAAGTAACCATAAAGTACTAGATAAAGTCGAAAACCTGTTTTCTTTATATTATGCTTTACCAATGTTTTTGTTATTTTTCTATAGGGCGGATATTATTGCTATCCCTTATTCATATATAAGCATACGTTGTAGCGACTGTTAATGTGGCGGTTGCCATTAGCATTAAAAAAGCACTGAAATACCATATTCTATAGTGACAAGAGCCACAGCCGGAGGAAGTAACAACCCATAGACATTAACCTAATCTCGTATGCCGACTCTAAAGACCCGTGTTCTGATACTATGCCTACATTACCACAGTCCAACACTGAAACTACACAGGTGAAACTGAGTGAGCCTGTTACTGCATCCATATCCATTGGAAGCCAGTGTGTGACACAGCAGAACTAAAAGGAAATGCTGAAGACGCTATGGCACCTCGAATGCTTCTTCTAGAAAGAAGACGAATGCTAGGCCTGTGGTGTTATCGTTTCCAAAACTGATTCAGCATTTGAACGCAATTTTCGCAAACTGCGTGTGCGCTGTTGTCTTAAAAAAGAAATGCCAAGACCATACTATGAGTTTATGCGAGATAACCCATGCCAGTGGTTCTGGTAAATTTGACTACTTTGTCTCCCTGATACAGCCTCATGCAGCGCTCCACCTGACAACAACACATCACTTAAACCTAGTGAAATTTGTGAGGAAGGTTACTCCGGCCCAACCGACTGGAAATATCAATCTTCTTAAAATAAAGACTTCCAAGGTTGCAGTTGGAAAAGAAGAGGAAGAAGATGCATTACCAAAGGACCACTTGTATCCACTAGCAATATAAAAAGACTAGTCAGATCCAGATGAAGTCTAAAGTGACCGACTCTCTAAAGGAGGAAAAGCAGACAAAGACCAAACCTAAGTCTAAGGTCGTTCGTATTCCCTTATCCTGTTTAATGCGCCAGTGTGCAGTGTTAGTTCGCTTGAACAACGTGTCCTGTTTGATCGGAACAGTAGTCCAATTTATTAGGTCTTAACGTCAATTCAGCAAAATTGTGCAGGCTGTACAAAGGGGTTGAGGTACCTCAGGGAAATCCACATCCATTGAGGGTTACACTGGGCTCTGCCAAAGAGGCTGAAAGAATACTGTTACTGGCTCAAGTGCTAACTATCGACAGGAGTTCTAGCATAAAAGTGAGACACGATAGGTCATGGGCTAATAGACAAATGGTGAGGGAGTCGCTAGAACTGATGCCCTCTACCTCCATAGCTATAAACTGTGTTCCGGAGTAGGAAACTGGCACTGCTTATGAAAAATACATGCATGATGTACAGTAATGGAGATGGCTGTCATCTCAGATAGCCCCTGGTGCTTCGGGAGCAGTTTCGATCTCCCTGCTACTTCGTCACGCTATATTTACCTTGTAGTAGAATTTGCACAGATATACAGTTACAGTGAAGCTGAGCAAGAACTGCAGTCACTTGATCATATATCATCCCTCAAGGTTTGGCTAGTAATGGCTCAGCATCCTTGATAAAATCCACCGTCACCATAACAAGACGCTGTACAGCATCCTATGTAAGCACTGTCAATGATCTAAACTGGCTTACATATAGCTTTCTACGTGTTAATCAACTTACTCGTACGGAGAGTGAGGATATACGTTGTTACGTGTTAAATTTTCGGCGCCTCAGGTTTTCTCGTCTTTCATTGGATTTTTGACTTGTCCTAGGTAGGTGCTATCGTGTGCTGTTTTGTGTGGCTGTGTTATGCGTGGTTCGCAAACAACTTTGACAAATATAAATGTAACATTTGACTATTCTAACAGTGTTGCACTGTTTTTTATACAGATACAGTGCTCTTTTCGATGTACATTCTATTGGGACTGGTTGACCATTATGGTGGTCATCAGTGACTACGATCCTGTGGGTCCCAACGGATTTCTTGAGTTGTGGTTATACGTACAGTATTTTCCACTTCGATATTTCTCACTCACATAGTCTGGTACCCTGTATTTCTTGCAAATTAACTGTGACAAGCTGTGGCAATAGTGTGCTTCGTTAACGAGCCTTTTTTCTAGAATTCCATCGCAGGTAATCAGTGCGAGCAGAAGCAGCACATATGTAAGAAGCTGTGAACGCATTAGAAGACTTTCAAAAGGCGAGGACCTTATATATTGCTAACGGTGACAACCTTTTTCACATACAGTTCACATGCAGAGGAAAAATCGGCGAATGAGACATTGTAGAGTAGTGAGACAACTTTGTGGGACTTTCATCTAGCCTGTATGTTTCGCTGTAATATTTTTGTCCCTCACACCACTAACAAAGTATTGTCCAATGCACTCTTGTAGTATGATTCGATGGCACAATTACTGGCAGTTAATAATATTATGTATGCGTAATATTCATGATATTTTCTGCACCAATAATGTGCTCCAGATATCCAAAGAAGTGTAAACTATGATGACTGAATTTGTTGAATACTTAAGTTATGCATATTAATTATGTAAATGCTTACTTTATATGACTGAGTTTAAACTGTATCACTTTTAGGAATGTCGAGTCGTAATGAGGTCTGTCAGTTAGTTAAATTCAGTGGAAGCAGATGTAGTCGCATTTGGACAAAGACATCCGAAAAACACTGACGAGTATTTTACGACTTATGACCAGATACATTTGCATAATCAATTGTAGGAATCGGTTCTACATACAACAGCAAGTGAAGCAAGGTAAGTTCGCTCGTTCACTTATAACCTTGCAGATATTCTTTTTTCCAGTTCGTGATACTGGATACTTGAATTGCGGAAGAATTTAAAGGTGACGCAATTTGGACACTGGGAAGTCTCCGTCGAATAATAGGAGATACTTCCCAAACGATGACTTTAATCTGTGACTGTGCACAGCCCATGCATGTTAATAAACTTGTTCTCGTTGCAGCGAAATAAACTTTTCTATCTAATTTTCTTGTGTTCTATTTATTCTGCATGTGGTGGGAGTACGTCATGCTAGACAGGTACTCCCTAGGATATGAACTCGTTACTATACGTAAGTATAATTCTATAGGAACACTATCAATCGATATAAGTGGTGAATTATAAGTACTTTAGTTAAGCCTAAACATCTGCTTGAAGTTACGCGATTACGTCTCCTAGTCATAGGTAAATCTGTAGGGACCGATGACAAAAATACCTAACTTCAGTATTTGAAAAATATGAATAGAACTTAGGTACTGTAGTTGAGTTCAATTTCGTATAAGGTTAAGTGTATTCAAAAGTAGTGCATTACTATTATATCACTTAAAGCGTGATGTCAATCCATATGATTACGGGTGTTAACGTGTAGTGTAAAATGAAGTCTACAAGAGACGAACTATTGAATAGGTTGAGCTGTAACAATCGTAGTAAGATTCCGCTTACGTTGAATTATGCCAACAATTACTTTCTCAGGTATCATTGATAACTCAGGCCTCCATCTCGTCATGATGACAAATTTAGTTTCACTCAGATAGAATAAGAAAAGTGTGGCAAGCAGGATCTTAAATATATTTGATGAAAAATAATAGGCAAATATCTTTACACAATTGTTTTTCGTAATTATTTCGGCGATGTCGAATTGCTGTGATCAGGTTGACTGACGTTACTGGACATCTGCAAATAAGTCAATAAAGTGTATTTTTTCAATCGCCGAAGTTAGACAAAAGTAATGTAAAGGCAAAACGCTTTATATTTAACCACCTGAAAATGTTTCATTCTCCTTTCAAAACCTTCGTTCATGACAGCATTCTTCTGTGGTTTTCACTGTCACACAAATTGTTCATCTTCTAAAGTATAGCAGAGAGCAAACAATAGTAATTTAATACATAGTTTAAACGGGTGTTTACGAGGAATGCATGCCATTTCAACAGGCACAATAAGTTATGCAATAGCGCGCGATTCCGATCGAATGCTACAATCTCTCCCCATAACGTGTGTAAGGCATGGTAAGTTCGGCGGTTTTCTAATGTTCAAACTATGCTTGTCTACCCTCAGGTCGGCTACGAAGTGTGCAGGGATTGGTTACCCAAGACGAGGCAACGGATGACCAATAGGACTGCCCTTTCCCTCTCATCTAATTGTATTGTGATTGGTTGTAAATATAATCCTTGACCTTGAGTCTTCGTTCTTACTAGCACACGACACTTGTGTGATCACACTGCTAACGTGCGCTTTGCTCTCTGTTTCAGATCATTGCTTGACGAGTGGGATTACACGTGGATATAGTCTTACCGATTTCTGGAATATCGTAGTGGCTGTTATACCACTCCTCAACTATAACTTATATTAGTTGCTACCCCAGCTTCCAATTACGCAGATATATCACCGCCGGTTATCAAGTTTGGATCCACTCTTTCGCAGGACTCATCCTCCTTCTTGTAATTTAAGAACAACGTCACGCAAAAGGAAACTATGGAGAAGTTCATTATTTTGTGGTTTATAAATCAGGGTCAAATTTTCAGGATAATTGGTTTCTATATAGTCTGTATTTTACGGCTTAATACTTTTGTCAATCTATTGTTTATTTATAAGCTCGGCTTCTACTTCAAACCATACTGATCTGTGTTCAACAATGACACAGCGTAATAAACGAGTACTTTCTATACGTAAGAATAGTTTAGGTCACTCAGCTAAGAAGATACGTACATCCCTACACGTTCCACGTAGCCCCAACAATATCGCCGAAGTCATTGTGCCCGATTTGTTATCAGAGATATACGAAACTGCTAAGCAAAATAAGTTGGACCTTATTTCTCTAGGAAACTCTGTGAAGGAACTCAATGAGAATATAAACACCATTAAGCCGTTACTGTTTCTTTGTAACTCGACTCACGATACCAATCCGGAAAGTCTGCTGAATTTTGAGCGTATGTTAGACTTTATAGCGAATGAAGTGACTAAACGAATCATGTCTTCGTACAACGTTCTCGCATACAATCTGCCTGATCGGACGCCTCTGGACAAAATCAAAGTGACATGTCTCCAAGCGTGCGGCATGCCATCAGCGAATTGCCACCTAATCAGACTTAGGAAAAAATCAGGAAAGTATACTTGTCCTGTGCTGTTTAAATTCAGTAGTCCTAATGATGCTAGGAAATTCCAGTCTAACAAGCTGATTAGTTCATCGACACCTTATGGTAACGTTAAACTTGGTCATGACCTAACGCCATGTCAAAGACGTAGCCGTGCAAGTGTATCAAGTGTCGCAAATACATACCTAACTGCAGAATGTTCTACAAAAGACTCTCTCGCCTTACATTTAAGTAAACCTAATGCTATAGACACGCATGAAAACGAAACACCCTTAAGTAATAAAGCTTTTCCTATTAAACCCAACGGTGAAGCAACTATGGTCATAGACTTAGATGCATCTTTACAGTTATGCTCGCTAGACACATCATCCCCATGAGCTGCTAATATCACTACCAATGTTACGCAAAAGGCTAAGCTCCCCGAGTAGCACTCAGACTAGTGTGCACACAAAACGAAGCCACATAACCCTGCCATCCAGAATACCTGTACTCAAACCCGTCACTGATAGGTTTCTTCTCAGCAGCAAACCAAATAACACTAATTTAAGCAACTTCAATCCTACCATTAACCCAGGGAAGCTGAATAAGTCTCCATACTACCATAAATATAACGTCCATGAAAAGAGAGGTAACCCGTCGATTCATCCAACACCGAACAAATCTTCATCCGATAAACACAACAGACACTATCTCTCTGGGCACCCTAAAAATAAGTCGAAACCCTACAGGCAGGTATACACCTACCCCGACACAACTCTCCTACCTATGGCTAATATAGACGAAAGTGTGATCCAGGGACCTCTACTACAAAGAACAAGTGGGTTAGGCTTGTTTCCTAAAGGTGGGCTTCTGACTTACCACATCCCCGAAAACCACCGGATACAAACTACCCAAGATCATCGATGGACTAATATTTACAAAAATAACTTAAACACACAAAATATTAGTCATAACTGCGATGTACCTAACTTTACTCCGGCATACTATCCACAAGAAATACCTACCTCCCCCTCATCCAATCTAAATTTTCTCAGCCAACACGAAATTTCAGCCTCAATATTGACGCAAATAGCACACATACTGTCAAGCCACTTATCACCGGAGGGGAGGGCGATGCATTTCAGTCACGGTATTATGAACACCTCACCCGCCAAGGTAACCAACGATAGCAGCTCCTTCTGTGATGATACTGGTGTCGTGCACTTTTCCAGCACTGCCAGTAAGTTGCCACTATCTGAGTTAGCATTCATCAAACAATCTACTCTAGACGCTATAAACCTTGAGGATAACTTTTTTAAAGATATATGCGATTTCACCATCATCCCTAACTCTCTCCCATCCCGTCTCATCAATGTTCGCTCCTTACTCAACAAATGGTTGACTTCACGACATTATCCTTAATTTGCAACCCGTCTCTCATAATGATTACTGAAACATGGTGCACTCCTCAGATTTGCGATAAAGATATTTCCATTGATAACTATTACGTATTCAGAGGTGACAGAAACCAGAGGAGGAGGATGTGCTGTGTATATCAGGTCTGATATTAAGGCCACACAGTGCTTTTACCCAGAGCTCATCACAGATAACGACTCAGTCTGGGCTATTCTAAGACTGTCTCACTCCAATTCCTATCTTATTGGTTGCATCTATCATCCCTCATGCTCAACTGTTGAAGGTGATATGAAGCTTGCTAGCACTTTCGCTTACGCCACTTCACTACCTCACACGGCTAAAACTATATGTGGGGACTTTAATATGCCTGATGTAGTCTGGCAACCACTTTGCTCACCAAAACGGTACAATGAATTTTTGAACATATTAGAAACAAAAGACGGGCAACAACACCTAAAGCATCCAACCAGGCTTCCATTATGGGTAAATTTTTGTTTTGATAAAGTCTCACAGTGTTATACAGTAATGTTTACTGATGATGTTTCGAGCACAATTTATTGCTCATAATCATATCAAGGTAATCACACGACTTCCTAAATTCATTTATATAGTTCCATTGTTTTTCACTTGATTTGATTGGTAGTAATATTTTCCATATCTCGGGTATGAGTGATGAATCATTCCTATTGCATGTGTTGGGTGTAGATTCGATGAACAAGGATTCAGTAATCAACCTCTCTCTCCACCTACCTAGATTACTTTTTAGAATTTTAACCCTCTCCCACCCTATTGTGTGGTTGTGTGTTAATGCATGCATTGCAATTGCTGAGCTTTTTTCTAAATTACTTATCTTCTCTGGGTCAACCATTCTTACCTTAGCTAAATTCTTATGTTCCGACAATCTGACTACCCCTGACCTACTAGTTTGACCTATGTAGTTGACCTCACAGTCATTGCAGGGTATTTTGTAAATTATATTATTTTGCCTAATTGGGTAAACTGGGTCCTTTAACCTACAGAGCTTGTCCCTGAGTGAGTTTGTAGGTTTAAATGTCACCCTAATTCCTGCTTTATTTAGAATCCTACGTAGGGTCTCAGATGTCCCCTCTTTATATGGTATAACTGTAGATGACTTATATTCTCTCTTATTTATATTATTATTACTAGTTTCACTATTCTTTTTCTTTTGGCCTTTTTCAATCTTCCTCATGAATTTTAAAGGATAGTTATTTAACATCAAAGCCTCTTCAATCTGTTTTATTTCATCATTTTGGTCTTTTTTGTGCTACTGAGTGCCATTGTTCGGTTTGTTAAACACTTAACTAAGATAGTAGATGTGAGGCACAACTGAATTCCTAAAATATTTTCTTCAATCGGTAGTTTCGTCCTATAAGTAAGTGCACTTAGCAGCACAAAAAAAGACCAAAATGATGAAATAAAACAGATTGAAGAGGCTTTGATGTTAAATAACTATCCTTTAAAATTCATGAGGAAGATTGAAAAAGGCCAAAAGAAAAAGAATAGTGAAACTAGTAATAATAATATAAATAAGAGAGAATATAAGTCATCTACAGTTATACCATATAAAGAGGGGACATCTGAGACCCTACGTAGGATTCTAAATAAAGCAGGAATTAGGGTGACATTTAAACCTACAAACTCACTCAGGGACAAGCTCTGTAGGTTAAAGGACCCAGTTTACCCAATTAGGCAAAATAATATAATTTACAAAATACCCTGCAATGACTGTGAGGTCAACTACATAGGTCAAACTAGTAGGTCAGGGGTAGTCAGATTGTCGGAACATAAGAATTTAGCTAAGGTAAGAATGGTTGACCCAGAGAAGATAAGTAATTTAGAAAAAAGCTCAGCAATTGCAATGCATGCATTAACACACAACCACACAATAGGGTGGGAGAGGGTTAAAATTCTAAAATGTAATCTAGGTAGGTGGAGAGAGAGGTTGATTACTGAATCCTTGTCCATCGAATCTACACCCAACACATGCAATAGGAATAATTCATCCCTCATACCCGAGATATGGAAAATATTACTACCAATCAAATCAAGTGAAAAACAACGGAACTATAAAAATGAATTTAGGAAGTCGTGTGATTACCTTGATATGATTATGAGCAATAAATTGTGCTCGAAACGTCATCAGTAAACATTACTGTATAACACTGTGAGACTTTATCAAAACAAAAATTTACCCATAATGGAAGCCTGGTTGGATGCTTTAGGTGTTGTTGCCCGTCTTTTGTTTCTAATATGTTCAAAAATTCATTGTACCGTTTTGGTGAGCAAAGTGGTTGCCAGACTACATCAGGCATATTAAAGTCCCCACATATAATTTTAGCCGTGTGAGGTAGTGAAGTGGCGTAAGCGAAAGTGCTAGCAAGCTTCATATCACCTTCAACAGTTGAGCATGAGGGATGATAGATGCAACCAATAAGATAGGAATTGGAGTGAGACAGTCTTAGAATAGCCCAGACTGAGTCGTTATCTGTGATGAGCTCTGGGTAAAAGCACTGTGTGGCCTTAATATCAGACCTGATATACACAGCACATCCTCCTCCTCTGGTTTCTGTCACCTCTGAATACGTAATAGTTATCAATGGAAATATCTTTATCGCAAATCTGAGGAGTGCACCATGTTTCAGTAATCATTATGAGAGACGGGTTGCAAATTAAGGATAATGTCGTGAAGTCAAACATTTTGTTGAGTAAGGAGCGAGCATTAATGAGACAGAATGAGAGAGAGAGTTAGGGATGATGGTGAAATCGCATATATCTTCAAAAAAGTCATCCTCAAGGTTTATAGCGTCTGGAGTAGGTTGTTTGATGAATGTTAACTCAAATGGTGGCAACTTACTGGCAGTGTTGGAAAAGTGCACTACACCAGTATCAGCACAGGAAGAGGTGCTACCGTTGGTTACCTTGGCGGGTGAGGTGTTCATAATACCGTGACTGAAATGCATCGCCCTCCCCTCCGGTGATAAGTGGCTTGACAGTATGTGTGCTATTTGCGTCAATATTGAGGCTGAAATTTCGTGTTGGCTGAGAAAATTTAGATTGGATGAGGGGGAGGTAGGTATTTCTTGTGGATAGTATGCCGGAGTAAAGTTACGTACATCGCAGTTATGACTAATATTTTGTGTGTTTAAGTTATTTTTGTAAATATTAGTCCATCGATGATCTTGGGTAGTTTGTATCCGGTGGTTTTCGGGGATGTGGTAAGTCAGAAGCCCACCTTTAGGAAACAAGCCTAACCCACTTGTTCTTTGTAGTAGAGGTCCCTGGATCACACTTTCGTCTATATTAGCCATAGGTAGGAGAGTTGTGTCGGGGTAGGTGTATACCTGCCTGTAGGGTTTCGACTTATTTTTAGGGTGCCCAGAGAGATAGTGTCTGTTGTGTTTATCGGATGAAGATTTGTTCGGTGTTGGATGAATCGACGGGTTACCTCTCTTTTCATGGACGTTATATTTATGGTAGTATGGAGACTTATTCAGCTTCCCTGGGTTAATGGTAGGATTGAAGTTGCTTAAATTAGTGTTATTTGGTTTGCTGCTGAGAAGAAACCTATCAGTGACGGGTTTGAGTACAGGTATTCTGGATGGCAGGGTTATGTGGCTTCGTTTTGTGTGCACACTAGTCTGAATGCTACTCGGGGAGCTTAGCCTTTTGCGTAACATTGGTAGTGATATTAGCAGCTCATGGGGATGATGTGTCTAGCGAGCATAACTGTAAAGATGCATCTAAGTCTATGACCATAGTTGCTTCACCGTTGGGTTTAATAGGAAAAGCTTTATTACTTAAGGGTGTTTCGTTTTCATGCGTGTCTATAGCATTAGGTTTACTTAAATGTAAGGCGAGAGAGTCTTTTGTAGAACATTCTGCAGTTAGGTATGTATTTGCGACACTTGATACACTTGCACGGCTACGTCTTTGACATGGCGTTAGGTCATGACCAAGTTTAACGTTACCATAAGGTGTCGATGAACTAATCAGCTTGTTAGACTGGAATTTCCTAGCATCATTAGGACTACTGAATTTAAACAGCACAGGACAAGTATACTTTCCTGATTTTTTCCTAAGTCTGATTAGGTGGCAATTCGCTGATGGCATGCCGCACGCTTGGAGACATGTCACTTTGATTTTGTCCAGAGGCGTCCGATCAGGCAGATTGTATGCGAGAACGTTGTACGAAGACATGATTCGTTTAGTCACTTCATTCGCTATAAAGTCTAACATACGCTCAAAATTCAGCAGACTTTCCGGATTGGTATCGTGAGTCGAGTTACAAAGAAACAGTAACGGCTTAATGGTGTTTATATTCTCATTGAGTTCCTTCACAGAGTTTCCTAGAGAAATAAGGTCCAACTTATTTTGCTTAGCAGTTTCGTATATCTCTGATAACAAATCGGGCACAATGACTTCGGCGATATTGTTGGGGCTACGTGGAACGTGTAGGGATGTACGTATCTTCTTAGCTGAGTGACCTAAACTATTCTTACGTATAGAAAGTACTCGTTTATTACGCTGTGTCATTGTTGAACACAGATCAGTATGGTTTGAAGTAGAAGCCGAGCTTATAAATAAACAATAGATTGACAAAAGTATTAAGCCGTAAAATACAGACTATATAGAAACCAATTATCCTGAAAATTTGACCCTGATTTATAAACCACAAAATAATGAACTTCTCCATAGTTTCCTTTTGCGTGACGTTGTTCTTAAATTACAAGAAGGAGGATGAGTCCTGCGAAAGAGTGGATCCAAACTTGATAACCGGCGGTGATATATCTGCGTAATTGGAAGCTGGGGTAGCAACTAATATAAGTTATAGTTGAGGAGTGGTATAACAGCCACTACGATATTCCAGAAACCGGTAAGACTATATCCACGTGTAATCCCACTCGTCAAGCAATGATCTGAAACAGAGAGCAAAGCGCACGTTAGCAGTGTGATCACACAAGTGTCGTGTGCTAGTAAGAACGAAGACTCAAGGTCAAGGATTATATTTACAACCAATCACAATACAATTAGATGAGAGGGAAAGGGCAGTCCTATTGGTCATCCGTTGCCTCGTCTTGGGTAACCAATCCCTGCACACTTCGTAGCCGACCTGAAAGTAGACAAGCATAGTTTGAACATTAGAAAACCGCCGAACTTACCATGCCTTACACTACCCCCTCTCCAATAGGAGCACTGCCCGCAGTGCTAGGTGACTGTTCCTGTAGGAATTGCCTGAACTAAGGCCTGTTGTCGAAAAGGTTTTAGTCTATTGAAGTGTGTGACTAGACTATGAGAGGAATTGGGTTCCTGAATCCTACAGGTGCAGTCACTTAGTACCTCTACTACAGTAAATGGTCCTTCCCAGCGTTTATGGAATTTAAGAGCCTTCCCTTTAGGTGGTGCCTCTTTAAGTAGCATCACCTTGTCTCCTGGCTCCACGGGTGATCCATGTGCTTTCCTATCATAGTATTCTTTCTGGTACCTCTGGTTTGTTTGGAGTATATCCCTAGTCATCTGGTGTACCTTGTTCAGGTTTCGTCTAAGTCTGATTACGTGTTCGGATGCAATCAATGTGTCCTCTCCTAGTGTGTTTGAAGTCAGATCGATTGGCAACCGGAGTTCTCTTCCAGTGACCATATAATGAGGCGTTTGACGCGTAGCTTTGTGCATGCTTGCTCTGTACGCCATTAAGCACTGCGAGAGTGATCGGTCCCATTCCCTGGGGTTGTTTTGGTCTACAAATGCCTGCAAGAGAGATTTAAGTGTCCGATTGGTGCGTTCAACCAAACCATTTCCCTGTGGGTGGTACGCGGTAGTGCGTGTTTTCCGGATACCCATTATGCGACAGAGTTCGCTGACAACGATACTTTCAAAGTTGGATCCTCGATCTGAGTGTAGCTGAAGTGGTGCCCCCCAACGGCTGACCCAGTGATCAAAAATTGACTCTGCGATGGTTACAGCATCAATCTGTGGAATCGCGATAGCCTCGCACCATTTGGTAAAATGGTCTACCATGACTAAAATATAGTTATTATTTCTGGAGGTTACTGGGAGAGGCCCAACCAAGTCTATTTGCACTAAGTCATTTGGATGACCAGTTATAATGGGTTCTAAGGGTGCCTTATTATATTTGTGCGGGGCCTTAATAGTTTGGCATACCTCGCAGGAGTCACAGAAATCTATGATGTCTTTCCTCTGATGAGGCCACCAATAACGCCTTTTAGCCGCTTCGATCATTTTTCCCGAGCCCGCGTGGCCTAACTGCTGGTGTAATGACAATAGTACTGTGGGTAGTGCCGACTGTGGAGCCACAACGCGACGAGTATAAGTAGGTCCATGTTGGTAGTAGAGGATGTTATCGACAATTTTCAAATTATCCCACAAAGACCATAAACACCGGGTTTCCCATCCAAGCTTACTTATTTCCTGGGTTGTCGGTCGTTCGCCTCCACTTCGAACACGTTCGTAAATCAAGGCCAGTTCAGGGTCTGAAGACTGAAGCTCGGGCCAACTATATGAAGCATGAGCCTCTAGTTGGAGCAGCGAAACTTGTGCTTCGGTGCACGATGGGCAGTCACCGTGATACCTAAGAGGTTTTCTTGACAATGCATCTGCATTTCCATGATTTTTACCCGGTCTATGCATGCATTCGAAGTCATACTCTTGTAGGTGTTCTTGCCATCTAGCAATCTGACCCTCAGCTTCTTTGAAGTTATGTAGCCAGCTAAGGGCTTTATGATCAGTGCGTACAACGAAATGTCTACCGAGGAGATATGCCCTAAAGTGTTTAACAAAATTCACCAGTGCCAGCATTTCTTTCCGGGTGGTGCAGTAATTCTTCTCACTCTTGTTGAGTGCTCGACTTGCATAGGCTATCACCTTTTCTACTCCATCTGCGTCTTTTTGAGACAGAACAGCCCCGATACCCGTGTCGCTAGCGTCTGTATCTAGGATGAATGGACCTGCCTGGTCAGAAACATTGGGGTATGCTAGGATAGGAGGGCTACATAAACAGTTTTTAAGTCTTTCGAAGGCTTCCGTAGCTGATGCTGTCCAGCTGTAGTCTTTCTTCTTAAGAATGTCGAATAAAGGAGCTGCAAGGAAAGAAAAGTTAAGTACAAAACGTCGATAATACGATGCTAACCCTAAAAAACTATGTAACTCGGGGGCTGAGTTTGGGAGCGGCCAGTCTTTAACTTCCTGAACTTTTGCTGGATCACATTTAATGCCGTCGGCTGAAACAATGTGACCTAAGAAACATACTTCTTTCCTGAAGAATTGGCATTTCGATGGGTTCAGTTTTAAACCAACGGTCTGCAACCGTTCTAATACTTCGGAAATATCACCTAAATGTTCAGTCATCGTCTTACTATGTATGATAACATCATCTAGATATACCAAACACTTACCTGGTATACAATCACTCAAGACCGTTTGCATGAGGCGTTGAAATGTTGCTGGGGCATTGACTAACCCAAACGGCATTGTTTCAAACTCATACAGGCCTGCTTGTACAATGAATGCTGTTTTCTGCCTGTCATCTGGGTGTACTTCAACCTGCCAATATCCCGATGCTAAATCTAGAGTGGTAAACCAATTCGACCCCTCTAAGGCATCAAAAGTGTCGTCTATGCGTGGAAGGGGGAAGCAGTCTCGTCTAGTTAACAGGTTCAACTTACGATAATCTACACATAACCGGAGTGTCCCATTCGATTTCTTCACTAAAACTACTGGGGAAGCCCATGGAGATACGGATGGTTTGATGACATTTTTCTCTAACAGTTCATCAACTAACCTATTAAGCTCCTTCTGGTAATGTGCAGGTACTCGCCGTGCAGGTTGTCTACAAGGTGGGGCGTTACCCGTTTCTATGTGGTGTTGGACCAGTTTTGTTCTCCCCGGGTTTTTTCCATCCCAGTCAAAACAGTCCCCATATTTGTCTAGCATTTTATTCAAGTTGGCTGTCGTTTCCGATGGTAGGGGTTCTATAGTCTTCAGCATTCTCTGTTTCTCAGTCTTAGCATCTCCCTGCACGCCAAAAGTGCCGTGCTCTACGTCGTTCCCTGTAATAAATGGAATGGAACAGTCCTTCAGTATAAGAGTCCTCTGACTACAATCTATTTTCCCGGAGAGCTTTTCCAGGAGGTCGACTCCCAAGATTACCTGCCACGGCACCCGGTTAGAGACGATGAAGTGACAGTGTTCCCAATTTAAGAGGCAGCAGGACCACTCCCTGGGATTGCATGCAATCTCCATTGGCTGTCGTAAGCCGCAACTTGTGAGTCCCTATTGTGGGCCTAAACGTCTCTGGAACACATGAGGAATGTATGACAGAACACGTTGCTCCTGAGTCAACTAACATAACACACTTTTTTTCCTATAAACCCTACAACTTTCGGGGAGGAGGTGACACCGATTAGGTTTACAGTAGGCACACAATTCATATCAACATGTGACTCACCTGCATTGTGACCACAACTTCTAGCCAGCTTACCAAACCGCCTGCAGTAGTAGCAATCATTTCTTGAGGTGGATTGAGACTGTGGACGTCCTTTCCACGGTGGTGTGGGATTCTGTGCATATTTTGTTGTTCTGTTCGAATGTCCCATTGCGTTTACTTGTGGGCATGTGGTTCCTGGCTCTTCCAGGCTTTCCACCAAGCGTGCCCTAGTTTCAGCTTCTGCCACGGAGGCTGGAGTGTGTAGGTTGAAATCCTTCCTGTAACGGAAGTCGACACCCTGCAGGAACTTGGAAAATATAGCATCTTCAACTTCTGAATAAGTCTTGTCCTGCATAGCTTGACGTGCAAGCGTTCGGAGACGTAAGATGAACTGGTTGATGGATTCACCTTGTCTCTGGTTGCACTCACTGAATCTTTTCAGCGATTCAATGTGAGGTACTGGTGGCACTATACGTGCTTTTAGAGTACTCAAGACGGGTGATCAAGGGCATATGCACATAATCCAAACCAATTGTGTACATTTCCAAGGACCGTCCAACAGAATCGATGACGAATGCATTCGGGTGAGGCACGTTCATCAGATCAACGTATCGGCGCACCTTGTCCGACCACAACTCGAAGTCATCACCGACCTCCAGTTTATGGGGCAAAGGATGGACGTAACGCGACGCAGGCTGATTTGATTGAAAAGCTGGAGCCATCACTTCAGCTAATTGATCAACCTCGTTCGATGCTGTCTGTTTGACAGGAGAAGTGTTCTTAGTAGCCTCATTGAGTCGAGACTTAGAAGAAGAGAGTTTTTTCAGATTCAGATTCAGTTGATAAGGATAGAAGGCTCTTGTGGCCTGTGTTATTCCTTGCAAAATATATCTCTGCAGAGATCTAACTTCTCTTTGAAAGCGTTCACCGATGGAGCTGTTACTACTGAATCAGGTAAGGAGTTCCAGTCGTTGACCACTCTATGAGAGAATCTAAATTCTGCACGTATTTTAATCGTCCTCGGTTTGAGAACCTTTTTGCGGTGACCCCGTAAATGTATCCTAGAAGGAGAGAAAAGTTTAGAAAGGTCAGTTCCTAAATCATCCTTAAGTATACGGTAAGCCAAAATTAGGTCGCCTCTCTTCCTTCGGTATGATAACGGAAAGAGATTTAGATGCTCCATCCTCTTATCATAAGGAAGGTGTGAGATACCACTAACTAGTTTCGTTCCTACTCTCTGTACTCTTTCCAGGATATATGCCTCCTTTTTGAAGCATGGACCCGCCGCTTGTACGCAGTATTCTAGATGAGGCCTGACATAGGTTGCGTAGAGTATTTGGAACATGCCCTCATCTAATCGTTTGAAAGCCCTACGGAGTGCCCATAGCATTCGAAAAGCCTTAGCTGCGGCTGCATTGCAGTTTGCAGTTGTTTTCAAATCATTGCTGACAATGATTCCTAGGTCCTTCTGTTCGTTAACATCAGGTAGTTCTGTGTCCCCTAGGGAGTATGACGTATAAGACTTCTGACCTAAGTGCATTACTGCGCTTTTCCTAGAATTCATTTCCAAACTCCACAGGTTCGACCACTCAGCTAATTTATCTAGATCAGTTTGTAGGGCCGACCTGTCCTCGCTATTGTTTACAGTTTTCCATATCTTAATGTCGTCTGCAAATAACAATGAAGATGAAGTAAGAATCCCTGGTAGCTCATTAACGTATAATAGGAATAGCAAGGGGCCTAATACAGTTCCCTGGGGCACTCCACTGGATACTGCTTCCCACCCTGATAGTACACCGTTAACTCTAACCTTTTGCCTTCTATCCATTAGGTAATCCCTAAACCACTCACATAGGCATTGGTCTAGTCCGAAACCTTTAAGTTTACTAAGGAGACCTAAGTGGGATACTTTGTCGAATGCCTTGCTAAGATCAATAAAAACCACGTCCAACAGAAGGTTTTTATCTCTGGCCTCGACCCAATCTTCCCTAGCTAACAGTAAGTTTGTTAAGCAAGATCGTCCTGGTCGGAATCCATGCTGTTCAACTGCCAGTAAGCCATGTGTTTCAACATAAGCTAATAGCTGATCCCTTATAATAGTTTCCATTACCTTTGCTATAATGCATGTTAGACTTACCGGCCTGTAGTTAGATACCAATTGCCTGTCCCCCTCTTTGAATATAGGGCTTATAATGGCATCCTTCCAGTCCCTGGGTAGCTTAGCCTGGGTCAGTGACATTTGGAAAATCTCCGCGAGTGGAATATATATTATATCCGCCAAGGAAATTAATAATTTAGGGTGAAGTCCATCAGGCCCAGGTGATTCACGTGGTTTCAGTTTAGACAGTAGTTTGAGGACTTTTGTGTGCTCTACCACAATTGAGGGCATCTGAGTGGCGATGGCAGTAACCTCGCCATATCCCTGGGTGGTACTATCAGACGAGAAGGCGTCACAGAAGTATTCAGAGAGGTTTTCAGCCTTTCCTTAGTCTGACTCAGCCGTTTCTCCACTAATGCTTATGAGTGACGGTATACCATTGCTAGTTTTAGTCCTACGTTTAATATACGAGAAGAGCCTTTCTGGGTAGTGAACACTATCTAGCACAAGCCGTCTCCCATATTCTATACGACTCTTGTTAATCGCATACTTACAGAGATTTCGATTTTTGCGGTAGTCTTTCTGGAAATTTTCCCTTCCTGTCATAATAAATTGGTCCCATAAGTTCTTTCACCGTCTTAATAGCCTCCTTATTTCACTAGTAATCCAAGGTGGCTTGTGCGATAGCTTTCGAGGAGTGTACCAAGGTATAAAAGGTGAAGTGACACAATCTAGTGTATTTCTAAATCCTACCCAAGCTTCCTCGACAGTCCGACTTGTATCTACTGACCAGTCAACTGAAGTTGCTGCGTTCCGGATTCCTTGTATATCCGCTTTCCAAATGTTTGGACGAGCAGATTTTCGTTGGCAGGATCGCCATTTATGTAATCCCACTCGTCAAGCAATGATCTGAAACAGAGAGCAAAGCGCACGTTAGCAGTGTGATCACACAAGTGTCGTGTGCGGCTGGACTTATCCGGCATGTTGGTTGAAATTTCGCTCGGCAAATTTTTTTTGTCAATAATTTTTAGTAAAATTTTGTTATATGTTTTCTGGATTGATAGGAATTCTCATTTCCTGGCTAGTTATGTCGGTGTTCGCGTCATTTAATCTGACTGCGACACACTTAGCATATTGGTTGTAATGATAAGTGTTTCATGCTGAATGCGTCAAAACATCTCTACAATGAAGAAGATGGGGTAGTTGGGGGTAATGTCATCTACACAAATAGTTTATTTCTTGTAGAAGCTGCAGCTTTCGACATAGTGTCATTCAATGAAGACTACGTCAAAATGTGGCTATTTTCGTGTGAAGAACAGTACTATTTTACAAAAGAATGCTATCAGTACATGGTAATCACCCATAAATGCCAACAGAACGTAAAACCAATGTGTAAACGAACGGCTACGGAACTGCAATCCAACATAACCGACTAACATGGACGAAAATGACCTTTGAGCGTCTCACTCCATCAATGACCTTGAGCATGCGGGATAATTTCAGCCTCGTGTGCTAGTAAGAACGAAGACCCAAGGTCAAGGATTATATTTACAACCAATCACAATACAATTAGATGAGAGGGAAAGGGCAGTCCTATTGGTCATCCGTTGCCTCGTCTTGGGTAACCAATCCCTGCACACTTCGTAGCCGACCTGAGGGTAGACAAGCATAGTTTGAACATTAGAAAACCGCCGAACTTACCATGCCTTACACACGTTATGGGGAGAGATTGTAGCATTCGATCGGAATCGCGCGCTATTGCATAACTTATTGTGCCTGTTGAAATGGCATGCATTCCTCGTAAACACCCGTTTAAACTATGTATTAAATTACTATTGTTTGCTCTCTGCTATACTTTAGAAGATGAACAATTTGTGTGACAGTGAAAACCACAGAAGAATGCTGTCATGAACGAAGGTTTTGAAAGGAGAATGAAAGATTTTCAGGTGGTTAAATATAAAGCGTTTTGCCTTTACATTACTTTTGTCTAACTTCGGCGATTGAAAAAATACACTTTATTGACTTATTTGCAGATGTCCAGTAACGTCAGTCAACCTGATCACAGCAATTCGACATCGCCGAAATAATTACGAAAAACAATTGTGTAAAGATATTTGCCTATTATTTTTCATCAAATATATTTAAGATCCTGCTTGCCACACTTTTCTTATTCTATCTGAGTGAAACTAAATTTGTCATCATGACGAGATGGAGGCCTGAGTTATCAATGATACCTGAGAAAGTAATTGTTGGCATAATTCAACGTAAGCGGAATCTTACTACGATTGTTACAGCTCAACCTATTCAATAGTTCGTCTCTTGTAGACTTCATTTTACACTACACGTTAACACCCGTAATCATATGGATTGACATCACGCTTTAAGTGATATAATAGTAATGCACTACTTTTGAATACACTTAACCTTATACGAAATTGAACTCAACTACAGTACCTAAGTTCTATTCATATTGTAGAGGTAAATAATTCCCCAAAAGTATTAACCACAGCAATCATCACTCAACATTGGATGCTGACCATCACTGCTTAAGTCGACTTGTTTAGCCGAAGGCTTCCGGTCAAGCATCCCCGCCATTTGGTACTCCGTCGTGTCACGTGCGTGCACGATTACTAGCTAGCTAAGCATTCATTTCTACCCGCGATTTGGTCCCGAAATATATATCGTATTTGGACGACAAAATCTGGTCTTTTGCTTTATCTTTGGTACTCGAAGAACGAACACTATAGAAGTTGTTGGTATAAGATCTTGCGTTAGTATAATCCGTACAACTCGCGAACGTCGATACCTGCAACCACTAAACTGGTGAGCCCATCCACGAACTACATCTTCAATTCACACGCAGATAAACCCGGTGAGTTCGTTCCTTTTTGTGTTTATTCTTGTGCTATATTGTTATCGGCATACTTTTCGTCGTGAATGATCCTAGCCCCAAGGTTATTCGGATTCGCTCAACTGCCAAAACAATTCAGCTAGTACCATATTGGCCAGATAATGCTGAAACGTGGTTTCAGATTGCTGAGTCCGATTTTTGTGAACATGGCATAACCGATCAACGTTCACAGTTCCTTGCAGTTATTCACGCCCTACCGCGGGAATTCAGCAGGTGCGTAACTCTGCAGATGTCGGTAAGTAACTCGTACGAGTTGCTCAAAGCATCCCTCCTCAAGAGAAACGTTCTCACGGATCGACAACGTCTGGATGAGTTATTTCGTAACATCGAGTTAGGGGATCAGTCAGCCGTGAGCATGCTGGCAAGAATGAAAGAGATCATTGGCCAAAGTCATTTCGATGAAGGACTGTTTAGAGAACTATTTATATCCAAACTGCCACAGTCAGTTCAGACTGTACTTGTGACACTTCAGGGTGTTCTCATGGATGACTTAGCTGTCTCTGCAGATAGAATTCTAGAGATAACGAAACGGCCAGTTACCGAAGTATACTCTGTTACCGAACAGACTTCGAGGAAAGATTCTGCAATGAGTTATGCAACTCCGTCCAGCAGATGCCTAGGTCAAACAAGCCTAGCAATTCCTCCTACCGTCGTTCTAAATCCCCTCAACGGCTGAACGAACGTGGACGATCTAAGTCCAACACACGTTCTCTCAGAAATCCTGACTGGTGTTGGTATCACAACACCTATGGCCAGGAAGCGAAATGTTGTCGAAAACCTTGTGATTTCGGCATAGCCTCCAGGTCTGTGGGAAACGCCGGCACGCGTCAGCGGCGACCGTCGCCGGTGGCACTAGCCGCTTACTTTACATCCATGATGTAATGAGCCAGACTAGATATCTAGTCGACACAGGCGCCGAAGTCAGCGTCCTTCCTGCTACAGCAGCAGATCGACAGAAGGATCCTAACTTCAACCTACAGGCTGCAAATGGAAAACCAATTGCAACCTATGGTCGGAAATACGTCTATCTGAACGTAGGTTTACGCAAACCTATTCAGTGGATTTTCCTAATCGCTGACGTCACAATGCCCATCATCGGCACGGACCTACTTAATCATCATGATTTGCTCGTAGACGTCCGCCGTAAACGGCTAATTGACAACACTACTAGTTTGTCTATCAAAGGCATAACTTACGTAGGCCCCAGCTTGTCAATCGTTAAGATGAAAGCAATCCTCGATCCAACTTTTCAACCGATTGTTGACAAATATCCGAACTGAATTGCCCATCTAACGATCTCCCGTGTATAACCAGCAATGTTATGCACCACATCATAACCTCAGGACAGCCCGTGACATCTAAAGCACGACGACTGGCTCCTGACAAACTGAGAATTGCCAGAAACGAATTCGATCATATGCTCACCCTTGGCATCATTCGGCCATCGAATAGTCCATGGGCATCCCCATTGCATATGGTACCGAAAAAGGATAGTAACGATTGGCGACCCACTGGTGATTACCGGCGAGTGAACGCCAAAACAACCCCTGATTGATATCCTTTGCCTCACATACACGACTTGACGGCAACGTTATCTGGAGCATCTATATTCTCCAAAATCGACTTGGTCAAAGCATATAACCAAATCCCGATGGCAACGGAAGATATTCCGAAAACGGCTATCATCACGCCTTTCGGACTTTTCGAATTCCTACGTATGCTATTCGGCCTCCGGAATGCGGCTCAAACATTCCAACGCTTCATCGCTGAAGTATTTCGCGGTTTCGACTTTGTATACGCATACTTAGACGACTGCCTCATTGCCAGTCCAGATAAGGAAACTCACCTTAGACACTTGGACTTGGCATTTGAAACGTTACGCCAACATGGTGTTACCATCAATATCCAGAAGTGTCAAATAGGCGTTGACTCATTCGATTTTCTGGGTCACACTATTGACTGTCAGGGCATTCGCCCACTGGCTACTTCGGTCGATCACTCTAAAAAAACGCGTTCTGGACGTCACGTTAGATTCCCAGAATACCTTCACACCTATTTCACATAACTGAGTGACACATCATTTTTTATGTTGCATCATTTAACACAAGTAAACGATTTTTTTCTCCTATAACCGTAAATTAAACATGCACTTAGAAAAAATTAAATTAGATGTATATTTTTTTTCCCGATATTTTGAACTTTACATTATTTTACTGTATAGTAGATGCACGTCATTTTTTGGTAAAAAAACGCTTATTTGGTACATTTTCCTTGACAAGGTCTCAGCATTCTTGTTTTCTTTTCCAGGTGCAACGGGCACTGGACAGGAAACAAAAGAAGCATGGAATCCAACGAACAACATCGTGGAAGCTATGTACAGACACCCTATTAGCATAGGCAGACAGACCAGCAGGCTCTCGATCAAGCCGCTCGGAAGATTTTTTCACCCATCAGAGAACCATTGAGATTTTTCACTTCCGGCTGGTCATGTCTTAGGGTCGTCACAAACCCACTAGGGGGGAGTGAGCTGTAGCGGTAAATAATTCCCCAAAAGTATTAACCACAGCAATCATCACTCAACATTGGATGCTGACCATCACTGCTTAAGTCGACTTGTTTAGCCGAAGGCTTCCGGTCAAGCATCCCCGCCATTTGGTACTCCGTCGTGTCACGTGCGTGCACGATTACTAGCTAGCTAAGCATTCATTTCTACCCGCGATTTGGTCCCGAAATATATATCGTATTTGGACGACAAAATCTGGTCTTTTGCCTTATCTTTGGTACTCGAAGAACGAACACTATAGAAGTTGTTGGTATAAGATCTTGCGTTAGTATAATCCGTACAACTCGCGAACGTCGATACCCACAGTCTCTAAAAAATTTTTCAAATACTGAAGTTAGGTATTTTTGTCATCGGTCCCTACAGATTTACCCATGACTAGGAGACGTAATCGCGTAACTTCAAGCAGATGTCTAGGCTTAACTAAAGTACTTATTATTCACCACTTATATCGATTGATAGTGTTCCTATAGAATTATACTTACGTATAGTAACGAGTTCATATCCTAGGGAGTACCTGTCTAGCATGACGTACTCCCACCACATGCAGAATAAATAGAACACAAGAAAATTAGATAGAAAAGTTTATTTCGCTGGAACGAGAACAAGTTTATTAACATGCATGGGCTGTGCACAGTCACAGATTAAAGTCATCGTTTGGGAAGTATCTCCTATTATTCGACGGAGACATCCCAGTGTCCAAATTGCGTCACCTTTAAATTCTTCCGGAATTCAAGTATCCAGTATCATGAACTGGAAAAAAGAATATCTGCAAGGTTATAAGTGAACGAGCGAACTTACCTTGCTTCACTTGCTGTTGTATGTAGAACCGATTCCTACAATTGATTATGCAAATGTATCTGGTCATAAGTCGTAAAATACTCGTCAGTGTTTTTCGGATGTCTTTGTCCGAATGCGACTACATCTGCTTCCACTGAATTTAACTAACTGACAGACCTCATTACGACTCGACATTCCTAAAAGTGATACAGTTTAAATTCAGTCATATAAAGTAAGCATTTACATAATTAATATGCATAACTTAAGTATTCAACAAATTCAGCCATCATAGTTTACACTTCTTTGGATATCTGGAGCACATTGTTGGTGCAGAAAATATCATGAATATTACGCATACATAATATTATTAACTGCCAGTAATTGTGCTATCGGATCATACTACAAGAGTACATTTGACAATACATACTTTGTTAGTGGTCTGAGGGACAAAAATATTACAGCGAAACATCCAGGCTAGATGAAAGTCCCACAAAGTTGTCTCACTACTCTACAATGTCTCATTCGCCGATTTTTCCTCTGCATGTGAACGTATGTGAAAAAGGTTGTCACCGTTAGCAATATATAAGGTCCTCGCCTTTTGAAAGTCTTCTAATGCGTTCACAGCTTCTTACATATGTGCTGCTTCTGCTCGCAATGATTACCTGCGATGGAATTCTAGAAAAAAGGCTCATTAACGAAGCACACTATTGCCACAGCTTGTCACAGTTAATTTGCAAGAAATACAGGGTACCAGACTATGTGAGTGAGAAATATCGAAGTGGAAAATACTGTACGTATAACCACAACTCAAGAAATGCGTTGGGACCCACAGGATCGTAGTCACTGATAACCACCATAATGGTCAACCAGTCCCAATAGAGTGTACATCGAAAAGAGCCCTCTATCTGTATAAAAAAACAGTGCAACACTGTTAGAATAGTCAAATGTTACATTTATATTTGTCAAAGTTGTTTGTGAACCACACATAACACAGCCACACAAAACAGCACACGATAGCACCTACCTAGGACAAGTCAAAAATCCAATGAAAGACGAGAAAACCTGAGGCGCCGAAAATTTAACACGTAACAACGTATATCCTCACTCTCCGTACGAGTAAGTTGATTAACACGTAGAAAGCTATATGTAGGCCAGTTTAGATCATTGACAGTGCTTACATAGGATGCTGTACAGCGTCTTGTTATGGTGACGGTGGATTTCATCAAGGATGCTGAGCCATTACTAGCCAAACCTTGAGGGATGATATATGAGCAGGTGACTGCAGTTCTTGCTCAGCTTCACTGTGCAAATTCTAGTACAAGGTAAATATATCGTGACGAAGTAGCAGGAAGATCGAAACTGCTCCCGAAGCACCAGGGGCTATCTGAGATGACAGTCATCTCCATTACTGTACATCATGCATGTATTTTTCATAAGCAGTGCCAGTTTCCCACTCCGGAACACAGTTTGTAGCTATGGAGGTAGAGGGCATCAGTTCTAGTGACTCCCTCACCGTTTGTCTATTAGCCCATGACCTATCATGTCTCACTTTTATGCTAGAACTCCTGTCGATAGTTAGTACTTGAGCCAATAACAGTATTCTTTCAGCCTCTTTGGCAGAGCCCAATGTAACCCTTAATGGATGTGGATTTCCCTGAGGTACCTCAACCCCCTTGTACAGCCTGCACAATTTTGCTGAATTGACGTTTAGACCTAATGAACAGGACACGTTGTTCAAGCGAACTAACACTGCACACTGGCGCATTAAACATGATAAGGGAATACGAACGACATTAGACTTAGGTTTGGTCTTTGTCTGCTTTTCCTCCTTTAGAGAGTCGGTCACTTAAGACTTCATCTGGATCTGACTAGTCTTTTTTATATTGCTAGTGGATACAAGTGGTCCTTTGGTAATGCATCTTCCTCTTCTTTTCCAAGTGTAACCTTGGAAGTCTTTATTTTGAGAAGATTGATATTTCCAGTCGGTTGGGCCGGAGTAACCTTCCTCACAAATTTTACTAGGTTTAAGTAATGTGTTGTTTTCAGGTGGAGCGCTGCATGAGACTGTACCAGGGAGACAAAGTAGGCAAATTTACCAGAATCACTGGCATGGGTTATCCCACACAAACTCATAGTATGGTCTTGGCATTTCTTTTTTAAGACAACAGCGCAAACGCAGTTTGCGAAAATTGCGTTCAAATGCTGAATCAGTTCTGGAAACGATAACACCACAGGCCAAGCATTCGTCTTCTTTCTAGACGAAGCATTCGAGGTGCCAGAGCGTCTTCAGCAAATTCTTTTAGTTCTGCTGTGTCACACACTGGCTTCCAATGGATATAGATGCAGTACCAGGCTCACTCAGTTTCACCTGTGTAGTTTCAGTGTTGGACTGTGGTAATGTAGGCATAGTATCAGAACACGGGTCTTTAGAGTCGGCATACGAGATGAGGTTAATGTCTATGGGTTGTTACTTCCTCCGGCTGTGGCTCTTGTCACTATAGAATATGGTATTTCAGTGCTTTTTTAATGCTAATGGCAACCGCCACATTAACAGTCGCTACAACGGATGCTTATATATGAATAAGGGATAGCAATAATATCCGTCCTATAGAAAAAGAACAAAAGCATTGGTAAAGCATAATATAAAGAAAATAGGTTTTCGACTTTACCGCATCAATAACTATCCCAGAGGGACCATAACGCCCTGCATTGTGGAGACCCCACGGTGTGACTTAAGTAAATTCTGCTTTCTGCCCCATACCTGATTAGCGTGTTCTAGACTGAGTGTTTGATTACTGAGTGAATAACTGATTAGTTGGAGTTATTAGAGATTGTTCATGAGGAAGTAGCGCGACGGGATAACTGGTGTAGGTTATCTTTTTAGAGCTTTTGTGGCCTTCATTTCTCCTTAATTACTCTGGAAAATTACTAAAAGCGGTATGGTCTAACATAGTAGATGCAATGGCTTAACTTGCTTGGTAATCTACATAAAATGACAAATGGAGTGCGTAGATGAAAATCAGCATATGAATCAGTGGGATTTCGAATGAAACCTGCTGCAGCATGTCATTATTATAGTGATCTCTTAGCTATTCTGGCTCTGTACAATTAGTGAAGGGATATGATAACTGATACAAAGATAATAACCCACAGCTGTCATAAGAAATATGCCACAGGAAAAATCGGACTTTTCTAAAGCACTTTCAGGATTTTGGTCTGGTGAGGTTCTCAGATTCGTTTTAAATATTACTTCGAGTTACTAAATAAGTGTGTTCGTTATAGTCAACTGCAAAAGTGAATAAACAATAAGGAAACAAGGAGACAGAGAGGAACAAGGCTAAAAGAGGCACAAACAGTCCCCAAGGTGAAGTATTATGTTATCCATTCACTTAGTTGATCCCCAGGAAACATTTACTCTGCTTGAACAACCTCAAGCTCCTCTCTGATTGGCTTCAACTGGAAATAACTCCCACGACTGATGTGTGACCACCTATCCTGCTGGACCTGGGCTCTGGTCACGCTACCTTTCAATTCTCTAGCCTGGCCCACCTAGTGTGGTGGCCACATTAGACTACAGAGATACACAGTCACATCACACGGCGCGCCAATGAGCTCTTGTCTCTTAGAAGTTCTATTGATAACCATGAGTTTCACTACTCAAGGATCAACAATTTAATCGTTGATGGTGAAATGGCTGAGGTTCAAGCACCTGAAGAACGTTTTTCACCCTCCACAGGCCAAAAATATCAATGTATGATGAGAAAAATGGAGCGAGAGCCATGTGAAGGTGAGTATTGTTGTCTTTGGGGAGTCCACTGACTAAAAAAGTGTAGACTACGTTTGTGCAGTCTATTATGAATAACTGTGAACTTATTTGAGAGGAGAATGGGTTTGTTCATTATCTAAAATTCCCCATGGTAACCATGTTGTAGTGACGATTATGCATTTAGATGCAACCATTTTTAAATGAGAAAGTCTGTAAGGGTTGGTAAGTCGTATAATACGGTGGTATTTTAGATACTTTCTTCTAGAAATCGAAACACTCCCTTAACAAAATATGGTACACAGCCATTTAGATGAATTTTTGTATCGACAGTGGTTTCATACGTCTACAGACACCCCTGTGAGTAACTGGGTCTGTCTTTTGCAGCACATTAGATATGTATACCCGGTATAATTCATTTCAATTACATATACATTGCAAATTTTTTTTTATAGATTAAATATCACTTTTGCCCTAGAAGAACCTGATAAGTTGTCTCAAGGTCGTCTGAAGTTGTTGTCTATTATTTACTACTGCTCCACCTTATGAATAGCGGGAACTCATGACCTTGAATCTGAGTATACCGCCTTTCCTACCATATCGGCCACTCATAACTCAGACTTAAATTATTATGCACATTTTTGCTAAGTTCAAACAATAACGATGCTCACGATTATACAGTGTAAATTGCTTCTACCTTCGTGAAGTGACTTTACTGATGTCACGCCACTACCTTGTCCTCTATATATTTATACATTGTGTAATTGAATAATTGTAAATATGCTTACGCAGGTATACATTATTTAACATATTGATGGTGCCTGTAGACAGGCATGTACAAAACAGTGAGAATGTATTATTATTACAACAATCAGCATACTCATGACCACATTCTAAGCCCGGAGCTCTTAAAGCGGAGTAATGTTTAAATCACCTGAGTTTAATTTCGGTATTCAGTTGGAGTCCACTGAGAATAAACCAACAGTGCTCTAAAATAAAGCGAAAGCTCACTTTCTTCGAGGTTATTTTCGCAGCAACGGTAACAGTGACTGATGCAATCTACAAGCCCATGTGGTCTGGAGATATGGTAGTTAGTCTGCCCAGAGAAGGTTAAATTACTGAAGTGTCTAATGCCTAGATCTACAGCTGGGTTAGGTCCGGATAGTTTTGTTTGTTTATTTCAAAAGTTTGATTAAGAATACTCTCTCCAAAGCGAATCCAGCTGTATTTCCCGATGTCAAATATCAGACAGGACTTAGCACACCATGATGCGACATCACTCAGCTCAAGTAAAATACTATTTACCAAGTCCCTTAATTCATGTTTATAGCAGAAGAAAACGACTTTAAGGTCGTCAGCATTTACCAAAACTTCACCAGAGGCAATGCAGTTGCAAGACTGTGAACGGGAGTAGGGGAAAAACGCTTCCCTGTCCAACAGCACTTTTCGTATGCTCAAGGAGAGATGACACAGATTCAATTTTACTTATTTGCATGAAGTCATCTAGAGATGACCTTAAACAGTTAAGTGATTCCATAAACTACAAATTTTTAAAAAGAACGCTGTAGATAAATGCTTTCACGAAGTCGAAGTGCAGCATAGGAACCAGTTTGCGGGATTCGCTACTAGTAGTGGTGTGGTTGAAAAGTTAAAGTGGCAGGCAAAGTGGAACTTATTTCTGAGAAATTCCTGTGAAGACTTTTCAAGAAGATTTTGCTTGTGCAGGTAATTGGACAATTAATTATTTAACAATTTTCTGTACGCTAGTGTTACCCAGATGAAGCGTTGAGATCACCAGAACCTACACTTTTCAGTTATTTAGAATATTGCTAGCACACCTGTTGAATTACGGAACCACCTTCGTCAATATATCTGTTGACAAGTTCAAAGTTGGTCTCATTTATAACTGCAGACGTCACAATTATGGTGTACTTATTGGTGACTTTGAAATTTTATAGCCTTTCAAACACTTTTTGGCCAAGTTTAACATTAAGCACCACTAGCTACCAATCAGCGAACGACGTCGAATTGTCCAGTGAGATTCATGAACATGAGTTCAATGTTGTATAGTGCTTGATTCATTTCAAATGCATGCTCTCGAGAAGTTATGGTTGCAGTTCGAGGGGGATAATGTTTTGCGGTATTGCCTGAATTCGGAGTCGCTTAGGAAGGGGAGTATTTGTTTGTGTGGTGGTCTGATGAGTTTAAAAAGCTTTAGCAGTTCGACTGATGGATATGTCCATCGTTGTGCAATATGTTTGAGGCAAGTTAGCATTAGAGAAGGTAAGCTGATAATTTTGATATTTCGTAGGAACATTTTTTGCTAGGTCGCATCTCTCCTTAACGCAGATTTTGTATATTTGCAACTACTGGGTTTTAAAAGAGCCGGTGATAGCTGCAGCTGCTGAAACCGAAAATAGCCTCGTCTCAACAGTGGTACCAGCACTGCAGAGACATTGCATCATGGAAAATGGAAAAAATTACTTCTTTGTTGGGTGGAGAAGGCATCGTTGTGCATGTGTTGCCGAGGAAAAAATACAACCGTGGTCGTCAGTGAGCCAACAATATTTGGGTAATTGGTTTATACGACACCTCCCTATGAAAAGGACATGTGGAAAGAATACCAGATAGAAAGGCAACTACTCTAACAACTATTATTATCAGACTTGTGAAACAGAGATCAATAATGCATACGGATGGATTAAAAGTTTATAACTCTCTGTCATCTCTTGGATATATTCATCACAGAGTGAATCATTCCGGTGATTTTGCTGATCCTATTACGAGGACACATACAAATTCTATTGAAGGATTTTGGGGGAGATTGAAAAGTAGGATTCGGGCTATAAATGGATCTCAAAAGGATCTCATCTGTAGTCATTTGGATGAATATACGTACAGAATGTGGTGTGACTTTTCTATTGACAGTCCTATGCTAAGATGGGAGATGTTTCTCTCATATGTTAGAGAAAGATACCTTGTGTAACAGTTTTATGCTTTTTTATGCCTATTTCCATAAATATACGTTTTCCTTCATCAAAAATCCCGCTTTCATGTGATTGGTTCGTTGAAGGTCGTTTGCTGATTGATTGTTAGTGGTGATGAAAGTTTTACTTTGCCCTTTTTTCTAATCGTTCAGCGATAATTATTGTTCATTCTGCACCCCTTATGTTTCACTTTAGCACCTACACCAAAATGCTGCTCACCTACTACTTCCAATGCAATCACTTATAATTCCCGCGTGAAAATGACATACAGTAGATACATTGTTACCTAAAATTTAAGTTTAACGCTATATCTTATAACTTACTCGGTCGAAAGCAGATTTCGAAAATTATCTAATTACTTATTTGTACTTTTTTTCCAATGTTTCTCTCACAAAAATCAGTGTTCAATCTACGTATAAATTAACAAATCTCATTATGTATTCTGTCAGTTCTTATTAGTGTGCATATGTTCATGCCTGCAAAAATGGCTTGTTGCTGTTCCAGATATAAATTATTATTATTATGAGGTATGTGAGGACATGTGTATGGGCCCAGACACGCAAACATCTCCTTTATCATCAGATTTGTGATGTGCAATTCCAAGTCACATTTTCCATTCACTACGTCGGACACCAGTGGCTGTTAAAATATAAGCTTCTAAGTTACTTTCAGGTGCGCTTATTTTCGCCAGGTTCATTTCCAGAGGGTAAGTACTTTATAGATTCAAGTGGCTCGTTGAATGAGGGAAGTAATGATATAATCTTAGTGAAGTAGTACAGCTTTGACAGCTTATTTTAATTATAATAATAATTTATATTTTCATATAAACATAAATTTACATGAAAATGCATGCCATTTTTACAGATGAGGCAGCGTATAACAAGCTTGTGGTCTTTATTTTCATGGCGGTGGACATGATCGCCCGGAGGTGAATGTACCCCAGGATGGATCCAGTCATCATCACTATATTATGCCCGGTGTTATTGGTTTAAATACTTTATTGATTAAGGAGGCTGCAATAATTAATGGTGCATTACAAACTGAGTCAGAATACCAGTTACCCAGTCCCATGTGAGTGCCTGCTCCGGCAAAGACTATGGGTGAAAAGTGGGCCAGAGAGAATATCCATACGTCGGCCATATGTTGTGACTAGCTAGTTCTAAGTGTTATGACTAGCACGAGTAGTGCAGAATCCCAGCATTTAGGAACTGTTACGACTGAAACAGGATCATGAAACCTATACACTAACCTGTTCGGTTTTCCTTATTATAGACTGACAAATATGGTAGAAAATGTATGGTTCGCGATTTGTAGCGTATGTACCTGGAAGACGGCGTATCCCAAGAAGCGACAGAAATGCGTGCATTTAGAAAGGGTGTCATGTGACTACTGATGCGCTTCTCTTCTGCATATATGTTGAATACAAATTGTCCTTACTTATTGTTAGGTGAAAGTCACCAAAATTTCTTTGTCTTTAATTGCTACGTTCAGTTGTACTTTAATCAGGACTACTTAGACTGTTGAACACTATTTTGGTGTCATTTTGTACTGATTTGACTACTGAAGCACAAATATCTAAGTCAGCTTCTAGTTGCACTGCGAGGCATGCAGATTATGCAGTTTATTCAGTTCTGTTGCCAGTACTAGCCGACAATTTGGGAACATGAACAGAGTTATCGTTACGCAATTTTAAACCTTGACCTGATGTTTTGCCCTGAGCTGTAGTGAAGAACAATAAACTGCCATTCAACCTAAGATAGCCTTGAGATTTGATGGACTTGTGAGTATCAAGTAACCTCGCTCAGTTAACTGGCTTGGTAGTTTTCTAGTTGGTCCCAAGCCCAATTTAAGAGGGAGGGGTTGTCTTGGGTCTAGCAGTCCTACACCAAAAAAGCTATTGAACTTCTTAAGACACTTCAGTGGACAAAGAGTATATTAAAAATACAAAATTTCAAATAACAATATTATTATTCCATTATAGATAAGATTTCGTTTTGATAAATCACACAGTGTTACACAGTAATATTACCTGATGACGTTCCAAGCACAAACTATAGCTCATAATCATATCGAGTCACTCATACAACTTGTGTGTGTGACTCGATACGATTATGAGCAATAGTTGTGCTCGAAACGTCATCAGTGCTACAAACAACGTGGAACAAGAGAAGAAGGAAGATTTTAACATACAACTACCAACAGTAACGGACAACATTCCCTGTGGTGACGTCAAAATCCTTATGGGTGATACGATTGCCAAACTGGGAGCAGATAATACGGGAAGAAAATTTATCGTAGCTCGGACAAATCAATGCGAAGAGAGAATTATTCTCAGATTTCTGTGCTTTCAATGATCTAGTGGTTGGAGGCGGTGTATACAAATACAAGCATATGCGCAAAGCAACATCGATTTCGCCTGATGGATACACCACAAACCAGATAGATAGCGGAGACGCGGCCTTCTGGATACAGCGTCGAGAAGTGGAGCAGATACGGGCTCAGATCATCTTCCAGTTCAAGTAACTTTCAGGGTGAAATCCTTCAGACCAACTCAAGACAGACCACAATTCAAGTTCAATATTCAGAAACTGAAGGACAGAACTACGTGGGATACCTTCACCACGGTTCTGCTCAGATCAGAGCAGAGGCAGATACACTACATGGCATCACTGAGGAGAGGACATTGGAACTCTCTGAATTTGATGTCCAAAGAAACGTGTGAAAAGTTCTTAGAAGAAAGAAGGGACTTTAAAAGACAAGACATGGCCCTCCACTGATACTTGCCTGGAAGCTAATAGAGGAGGGGAGGATGGTGAAAGAGGAGATGACTCAATGCAAAGACGGACGACAAAGGGAGAGGCTGAACTCTATGTACACTGTTTTGAATAAAGAAGTGAAGAGTGCTAAGAAAGATAAAAGACAATTCAACGACTCACTGGCTAGTAACCGAAGCAAAACAGGCAGGCAAAAGAGATCTCAGGACATTACATCAGATAACCAGGTATCTGTCAGGGAAGAGATCAATTCACATGGTGAAACCAACAAAAGATGCTCAAGGGAACCTGACTGTTGAGGATAATAAACAAGTCAAACGATGGGCTGATCACATTAGAGGACTCTTGAATCGACCACCACCGGCAATTCGCCCAGAAGTACCACAAACAGCACGCACAGTGCTGCCTGTTAGTGAACGCCAACCCTGCAAAGAAGGCAGAAATCCTGAATGCGACCACACTACTGAAGTTGGGTAAGGCGGCAGGACCAGATGGAATTTCCCCCGAAGCACTGTAAACGGACTTAAAGACTACGAAAGATGTTCTTACTCAATTACTGCAAAAGGTTTGGAAGGAAGGAAGGGAACCTACTGATTGAAAGAAACGCTGGCTACCTTGTCAAGCTACCAAAGAAGGGAGACTTACGCCTCCCTCTGAAGGTAGTAACGTGGAATAATGCTCTTGTCTATCCGCACAAAGTAAAACACTAAGTCACATCATCGTGGAGAGAACAAAAGATGCACTGGATACAAAAGTTCACCACACAGTATAAGCTGCATTCAGGAAAGGCAAATCATGTGCTGCTCTACGCATCATCATCTAACAGAGCATAAAATGGCAGTCGGATCTCTACCTCAATTTCATCGACTTTTAGAAGGCCTTTAACAGCGTTGACCAAGAAGTTATTTGTAACTGCTTCAACACCACGTCGTGCAGTGACCAAGCCTTTATCAACTTGGCTGTATAGATATATGAAAATTCCCGTGTCAGAAGATTCATGGCGGGAAACTCGACGACGCTATCGAATATAGTAGTAATACAAGGCTGTCTGCCCATTGTCGCCGATGATATTCTTAGTTGTCGTGAATTGGATTGTGCATCGGACTGTGGGGAGTAAGAAGTCAGGAGTATGTTGGCCCGATAAGGAGACTGTAGGAGATATGGATTTCGCAGATGATTTGTTTCTAATGTCATACAAACTCCAAGACTTGCACACGAAAAGCAACAAACTGGCAGAAGACAGGACTCCAGGTGATGACAGAGAAAACGGAGCCGATGAAGATAACCAACTAACAGCAGAAACAACCGCCATAAATGGCCATCAACGAGAGAGATTTAACAGTGGTCACTTACTGCCTTCGCTTATCTACGAAGCATCATTTCAACTACAAGCAGAACGGATGAAGATGTCAAAGCCAGGCAGAATCAGAGGCAAGAAACGCCTCCATCAATCTAAAACCAGTTTCGAAATCTTCGGCACTCAGTATAGGGAACAAGAGTCGTATTTTCAACACCAATGTCAAGTCGGTCAGTTCTTCTATACAGGTCAGAAGCTTGGCCAGAGTGTCATGAAAAGGATTTACATCAGGTTGCAGACTTTTTTAAACAGCTGTCTTCGCTAGCTTCATACTGAAGATCAATTGGCCAGCAAGAATTAGCGACGAGAAACTCTGGCTGGGAATAAACCAACCAAGGGACGATCGCGCGAAAAGGTGTAGGAGAAAATGGAGATGGGTTGCACACCCATTGAAGAGACAGTCGAGTCAAATCGCGTGCAAAGCCATCTCTCGAATGGAACTCGAATGGCAGACGACGAGTGGGTCGTTCTAATCATGGAGGAGATTTCAGATTATGAGTAACCGTAGACCCAGCTGAAGAGGACGGTAGAATATGGAAGAGGAGATGTGTTTTTGAATCCATATGTTCCATAAGGAAACCAGGAGTATAATAATGATATAAGTATCAAGTGAGTCAATAAACGTTAAAACTGCGGGACAGATAGGGTGGGGCGACTTTTTACAGAGCCGGTTTGTATTCGCAAGGGACTTTTATCACTCCGCAACAATTTAAAATCTTGCTTTTTATGATCTGAAGAAGCCCAGTCTTGTGCACTATGAACTTTGGCCCAATGTGATGGTATTGTTAGGACCATCACTATGGTGGCCCAGTAGTGAACTAGGTTTTCTGCTTTAACTGGGTTGTTTGGAGCAATTCTGGGATGTTTCCCAACAGGTAGGCTACTGGATGTGAATCTGCAAGTTACATCTTGTCTACATCCACCAGAGACTTCATTTACTCAACTTCAGAGTAATTTTCTGTGATATTGAAGACTGGTTCACCTGTGCTGTCAAATAAGCCTAACTTCGTTTGCAGTTCAACTATTCTATTTTGTATGCCTTTTTTACAAGGCATACTAAACTACAAAACCAAAAGTTCTTCAACAAAACACCTTTCAACAGTGTTACACTAATGTGCACTGTGTTACACCCTTTTAAAGCTGGAGGACTGGTTGTTAAAGCTGTTTTATGGGACGGCAATGCAATGACAATTGTGCTTCTACTATTATCTAAAGCATTTGTGTTCCTGTGAACAACTTCTCTAGAATTCCCGTCTGTAACTATAAAATATTGAGTATCAGAATGCGACGTCTCATCCAGCAGTTGTACGACAATGCTGCGTACCAAGTAATCCATAATGGGAAACTCACAGAATCCTTCGAATTGAAGACGAAAGTAAGACAAGGCTAGCTGCCCGCTATTTTCACTTATCTTCCTGATTGTGGAAACGGCCGGTGGGCAGTGAGGAAACAGGCATAAAATGAACCCACTCAAAAAACTTGGAGGATCTGGACTTCGCCGATGATATATGTCTGATTTCCAACAAACTGGAAGATATGCAAGTGAAAAGCAACTAGCTGGCAAAGGAAACATCAAGGATAGACCTTCAGGTGAACATAGGGAAAACAGAGGTGATGAAGATTTCTGGCCAACAGCAACAACGACGGACAACAATCAGCATGAATGAGAGAAATCTGAAATAGGCGACCTCCTTGATCTATCTGGGGAGCATCATTTCAACTACAGGCGGAACTGATAAGGAAATCAAAGTGAGGATCGGGAAAGCAAGCCAAGTTTTCATCACTCTCAAGTCTGTGTGGACGTCATCAACACTCAGAATGAAAAACAATATGTGGATTTTCAACTCCAGTGTGAAGCAAGTGCTTTTTACCTTACCGATGAGAGACTTGGCGCGTCATGAAGGTCACTTCGAACAAACTACAGACTTTCATTAACAACTGTCTTCGCTCAATAATCAAGATCAGATAGCCAGAAAAGATCAGTAACAGGGATCTCTAGGAACGAGACAAGCCAGCAAGAACCAATTGTGCTACAAAAATGCAGGGGGAAATGTAGGTGGATTGGCCATACTCTGAGAAAACCATCAAATGATATCACACGCCAGTCCATTGGTCGAGTGGAACCAGAATAGGAAGCGGCGAGTTGGTCGTCAGTACAAGGGTGACATGGAGGAGTTCATGTGAAGGGGAGATGAAAGCGTGTGAGCGGACGTGGAGCCAGAGAGAAGCGTTGGCAATGGAGACGTGCAGCTGAAGCCCTATGTTCCTCTAGGAATCAAAGGAAACAGTAATCATCAGAATGCGACATCAACTAAAACGCAGACAAGAGTATCACCAAATTCAAACATACCGCGATAGATATCATATTCAATTATCAAATTTTACACCTGTTTTGATTAGTGGAATATTATATAACAAGCAAACAAGGTCAGAGAAGTGGGCTGTGTTTACTCAGTTAAACGTAAGCACCTCCACTGATTGGCAGTAAACGTGAAATCAAGTCATACAGTGAAACTAAAAAGAACAACAGCTTGTTATTGATCTGAAGGACCAGAATATTAAAAAAGGAGTTCCCGGATAAAAAGACGCTTGAAAAATGTCTTATCACTGTATGGATCACGAGCTGATAGGTTATATCAGCAATATATTCCTAAGAGTGCCAATTACTTGTGAGGTTTACGCGTTTGTATTGTAGATAACTGACTATGTGAAGCCATTTATATTAAAAAGAAACATGAATGCCGCAAAATTCGCAGGAGATAGTTTTTAATGAGACATAAAGCACACATCAAAAACTGTAGTCCTGGATTAAGCGTTCAAAAAAGTGACGAACACACAGTTACTTGTAGGTACACCATAATCATGTGGCATAAATAGTTATTCGGATCCATTTTGACGTTGATGAACGGATTTCCTAAAGGAGGTTTCTTTGGTCTCAGTCACATGTGAAAACTGTATACCAAATGTTGGGAAAGAGTAGTTAAACAAAAAGATGTGTGTGGTTTCAACACTCCTTCTAAGTAACACTTATGTGATATATGAAGTCAGAGTGTTTGTTTGTTGCACCTACCTCACACTGACATATGCTCTCACTCCCTTCGTTTTTCACTTGCTTTACTTTTCATTCTTCATATTTGTGTGAAGCCTCTCTTAAGCAGTTTAATTTCGATAAATCTAGTAGAAATTTTAGCCATACGACAACCACTTACCGAGGGATGAACAGTTACTTAAACGGATAGCAGACGGCGAAAACTCTTCAAAACAAGTTAAAACCCTGAATGTCACAGTGTTCCAGAAAAATACAGTGGAAGTAAACATCAGCACCCTGCATCGAAATTCTCAGAATACCCAGGAGGACCACTCCGATTAATGAAGTCAAGAAGAAAATATGTTGACGGAATTTCACCAGCAACACATTTAATATATGAATTAATAGCCATATATTTTGTTATTCCACATAATAATAAATAAAAGAAAATTCTAGTCAAAAAAACTCCTTAGATACACACTAAATATTAAATAATCACCAAAACTTTTGTTGTTTGTTTGTCCACACTATTTAGAGAGTACGCTAATCACCGTCAATTCAAAGCCTTCTGAATGTCATTACGCTGGTTTGTTCGTTAAAGAACATTATTCGCTCAGTGTGGGAGGAAGAAGGTGAGATAAAAAGAAAATATGTGTCATTCGAAATTATTCACTTTATTTCTGGGGATCTTTTCAGCTAAATGGAGTGTCTTGTAATTAATGGTAAACTTTGTTTCTATCGAATTTAAATTTCAAGAGTTAGGCTGAGTTCATGCCTTCGGTATTACGTCCAAAAATTAAAGCATTGAATGCATCTTGTATTTTAATTTTTTGAGCAACATTTATCAGAGTTTAATTTGAAACTGTAACACGTTAAGATGTGTTGTTTCACTGTAATTAATAGTCTAAGTACTTCTGCTTAGATTGTCTTTATATCAGGTGAAAAAGATTAATTTTTTCAGTGTCGTTTCTTCTGGTTATCGTATTACACATCAGTCCGGCAATATTATGTTGTGCTCTTGCAAGAGCATATATATACATTTAACATATACATGGATATATTCACTAAATTTTAAATCCTATGGGATTTGTGAGGTGGATTTACTTAATAGCTCCTTTGAAAACAAAGAATTATCATAATTACTTTGATGGTATAGCTACGCGCCGCAGTGTATTCGAAATTGCAATAGATGCACTACAATTAGGTGGTCAAATTTTACTGCCAAGCTGCTAATTCTGATACTGACATTTTCTATAAACAAAATAGCCCGTAGACCTAGAATATTTCGTGACATCACTATCACACTACATTATTATGTTGCCCAAATCTACATGTCTGTCTTTAATTATTCATGATAGCTGATAATTTCTGGAAAATTATTTTCAGCTAACCTGAGAGACACGCAGTTTCAGACGTTCTAAATAAGCAATTTCTGTCTTCTATGTGAAGTTATTTCTTTAAAGTAAGATTCGTTTGACTGTCAACTGATAAAGTTGATAAAGTTTAGCTGACAAGTCAACGAGGACTTAAAGGCAGAGTAACTGTAAGATCTAAATGTAGACATATACTCTGAGCTTAACATTAAAACTGCACTACCCAACACATCGGGGTTGGTTAGTAAACTTGGGGCAAGAAGAACGTATGTAATATGCATTGATAAGAATTTGTCTTGACATCCAATATTTTAAGCAAATGACTAAATTATTCCTTGAAATGTTCATTGAATGATATCCATAATACTTTGTTTCAGTTTTATATGGCTTCCATATTCGGTAACTGGTTGGTTTACATACGCAACTTGAACTCATTTGACTAATATCTGAATAACCAAAGTATAGATTAAGATAGGATTTAGAAGCACGCTAATTGAGACATGCATGACTTTTCATAATATTTCCAATTTCCGGTTTGGCAAAATTTACTGTCGTTTACATCACCAGTTAAATGTTTTAAGGCTGATTAGACATTCTTTCTTACAGTAATTTATTTATTCCTTTTTTCCTTCATAATATAGTGATATTTAGGAAATTTTTGTACAGTATTTCTGTGTGAATATTCACACTCATAAGGTGCTAGTCCTTGATAATAGTGAGTAGCTATATATTATTGTGTTAAAACGGAATAGCTTGATGCCACTTGTTGGGAGTTCACATTTTCTGCAAATCTTTATTATGCCATACTTTTAGGTTACTACCAAAGATATTCAGAGTTATGCCTCAAAATTTGAAGATTATCTTATTTTCTTTGTAGAATTTGCGCCACTTAAGCCACAAAATTTCAAGTTACTACTTTTCATCATTAACGTTTTCCTATGAGAACATACTTGAACTTCGGTCTGAATAAATTTAAATATGAAAACCTTCTGTGTTTTCTGATTCATAAGTTACGAAGAGTTGAGCTGAGTGATTTCCATTTGCTTTACTTTCGCTCACTTGACCCAAAGGTTTGGTTGTATTTTTAAAGCTTTTTATATGAAATGAATAAGACTATAAAACTCACTTCTGCTCAGTATATAGAATGAAAATTCGGAGTATTGATAGTTTATTTTATTTCATAGAGACAACTTGGTAAAACACTAGGTTTGCGTTTCAGCGTTTTCGTATTATTTGTAGTCGCTAGATTAACACCAATTTTTCTGTGGGAATGCTTACTCAAGTTCACTGACTAGATGAGAAACTACATTGAAATCTGATCTAAAATATTTTCGGATTGTCGTTATCTTTTATCAAACACATAAACTATTAGTCTCCTTTTGCATTTTTTATTTACACAATGCAATAAAGCAGAATGAAGCAACGAGCATTATTTTGCGGTATATTTTCACCTAATGCTGAGTACCAGTTAGCGGCATATTTAACACGGACCAGTTATAAAATCATCATCACTGTTCTTAATTTAATCGACTGTATTGATTCTCTTGATGTTAAAATTCGAATTTTGATCAGATATGAGGATGAGAACGTTTTCTGGGCTTACTGATTTTTTTGCTGTCAAGACTAAATCTTCATTTTGTGTAGACTTTTAGTATCTCAATGAAGATATGTTTGTATTATTTGATGTAAAGCTACATCCTTAGAATCGTTTGATGCGGCGCCTATCACTATACCTCATACTTATGGGCTGCTAATCTGTTTTTTCCTTTGAACTGGTTCACAGAACTCAGGTGTTTCTATTGTTTGAATAAATAAACTGTGCTGTAAGTATGAATGGTGCCTGTGTGAATTTTTAAGTTTGTTATCATCGATCGCAGGGAAGAGACATGGAGGCATCACTGTTTTATTCACTAACTATCTGTTGACCGATTACCTCGAACTCCACTTGTTGTTCGGCTGAGACTTGATAGACATGAGATTAAATGTTAATCTTCAGCCTTATTTATAACGGTACAATCGTATAATATCTGGAAATAGCATATTAATAAACCATTGTGCGGAGAATAATGCATTTCCGATTTGCACGGTATAAAATAGCTTGTTTTTCGGTAACAGATATCTACATGTGGGGATAAATGAAAAGATTTATGCATTTACTTTTATATCGAGTCGGTGCTTCATCAGTAGAATGTTCGCCAACCATACAAGTGGTCGGACTCCCATTATTAGCCTCTGACACACTCCTAAACTTTGCTTAGCCGGTGGTAGGCCCGTAAAGACAGAAGGCTGAGTATGAGGTTAGCGAACCCGCCCGTAAACATGAAATGCCACGGCTATAGAAACTTTAAAGCTCAAGTTTGAAGCTCTATATTCCACTCAGAACTCAAAGGAATTAAAAGACTTTGTTAATTGTGCTATTCAGCATTGACAATGTTATCAGAAGGCAGTAGGTTAAATAAACTGCCTTATCTCTACTGATATGTTATCCTTGAAGTGATAGTAATACAAATGAGATCAACTTTTCAGTTGTTCTGAAGCTTGAATCTTCATAGAGGATATCAACCTCGAACCAGACTAATGCATAATTTATCAGTAGGATGTTGATATGTATGCAATACATGAATTGGTCACTGGGTATTAACTTCTGTAATTGTCCCTGCAAATACAAAATGTGAATAAAAATTCATTCCTCAGCAGGGGTGAACCTTTTTTGAAGTTCTAACTAGAAGTTTTGGCCAATACGATTCACGAAGTCGATTACAAGGTTAATTAGTTTTCATATACAACAAATTATCTATCTAATGCTGCTAGATTTTCAGTGACTCTATAATTGATATTGGTTTGTGGCGAGTTATAACTCTAATCCATCAACCAAACTACATGAGACTATTTTATGTTGAACATAAAAGCTGTAGAGTTTCTAAACATAGAATGTCTTATTGAGCAGTTTAACATTTCGGTTTTATCATATTGTAATCGATAAAAATTTCATAGATTGCTTCAGAGAATTTCACATAATTTCATAGTGCGTCGGTGGCACAGCGGTTAGGACTCTCGCCGACCGTGCACATGGTCCGAGGTTCGATCCTCCGCCGATGCACATCTGATATCTATGGGCGGCCTGCTAAATTTGGGCTACCGATATCACATGCTGAAAATTTCATACTTGTATCAAAATACTGTGTGGAATCAAGCTATAATAAAATTAAATTAAATTAAATTATGCTAATCAGACATTATGATGTAACACAGTACTTCAAAAATAGCCAACTTGCCTGCTGTCAGTTTTCACTCAAAGACACTCTTTGTCAACCAGAGTATTTTATGAATGATTATCACAATGAGTGAGTTATCATATATATTTTATTATCATTGAGGTGATGAAAGGAAGTTAAATAAAATGTCTAATTTTTTCTTTGTTATCAACAAGTAGGCATACACAGTGACAAAATTCTTCTATATGTTTAATATATTCACTGTTTTCAAATTGGTCGATAGCTAAATTTTATCCTGAGGCAAAAGTTTTTCTCGTGTTTAAGCGAATGATATAAACTGTTCAATCAGTCACTTGTGAAGTGATAAGCGAATTTGACTTGTTCATTTACTATTAAACTCATTAGTTTATTCAGATCATATATATATATAAACGTAACTAATAGTAACTACAGATTTTATCGTTTTTTCTTCTACTAAATTAATCTAGGCTGTGTTGAAATATTCTGTAAATGCATGCATCATTAGCTGCTATTGGCAGAGCGTGTACAGTTGAAGAAGATGAAGATCCACCGGCTACTCCAATACAAACATCATTAGATTCACAACAAGCTGATTACATTGAACAAAGTTTACGTTTGTGTACATCTACGACTGATGAATTGATCACCTTCACTTTATCATTGTGTCAGTCGATAAAAATTTTAACAAATTTTAATAAAGCAGTTGTATTGGATGATTTTAATGAAAGTGAAAAGATAAAATTGGTATGATTATTCTGTAGTTTAATGATGTTTTCTTTTTTATTATTAAATTTATATTTATCATTGTTATCATTTTTAATCCCTAGGGTTGGCAGTGGAACATAGAGCTTCATTGACACCTTCCCATTTAACTTTGTTTTTTACTGTCCTATTCAGCTGATTCTATAATCTCTCATCTACTCCCCACGGGATTCTTACTGTCGATATAGGACCCATGCGCAACTCGCTGTTTCCCACTCGGATTCCACCCCGAGGGTCTGACTCGTGATATCACTTAACGGTCTCCTCAGTGTGTGCCCCAATCATCTTCGTTAACCTCAGCATATTTGTTGAGCGTTAGTCGCTTGGCTGATTCTCTGCAAAGGTTTCTGATTGCAAACTTATATTTATACTGTGTAAATTCTATTTGATTATATGAAAGTTGGCTATGAAGTTTTCATAAATACAAGAGTGTCAAGATTACTAATAAAAAACACAACGAAGTATTACTGAAAGTTGCTAGATGCGATTCTTTATCAATGCGGAAATAAATCCACTAGGTGTATTTGGCTCAAACACTTCATTTGACATGGTGACTTATTATATATCCAGTGGTTGATGTTATGGTATTCCATAACGGTTTCAAGTTGAGAAATAGTGAGTTTTATAGTCGGTAAACCTCAAAAGTGATCAGATTCATTCTAAGTTATTGAACGGATTATGGATTATTGATCAGTAGATATTATGGACTACCAATATGGACTACCGATATGGACTACCAAAAGTGCACAAGAAAGACGTACCTCTTCGACCCATTCTCGATATGACTAATTCACCTTATCACAGTACCGCACAATGACTAGTATACATACTAGAACCAGCCAGAAAGCAAATCTCCCACCACTCATTTCGAGACTCCTTCGATTTTGTCAATTCCATTGAAAACATCAGCGTTTCCAATCAAACCATGTTCTCACTAGATGTGGTATCACTGTTTACAAACGTCCCACTAACCGAAACAATATGCTTTATATGTGAATATATTGATTCAAAGGAGATGAACATTGGTATACCCACGGACTATTTGAAGGAACTCCTATTAAGATGTACTCTAAACGTCCAATTCACTTTCAATAATGAAATATATAGACAAAAAGATGGTATAGCTATGGGCTCACCACTCGGCCCGCTGCTTGCAGATATTTTCATGTCAAAACTAGAAAATACACACCTAAAGAAGACAATAGATAACTTCGGGTTCTATAAGAGATACGTGGACGATACTTTTATTATCGCCAATAATGAGGAAAATTTGGAGAACATATTGGACTTCTTCAACAGTTGCCATCCAGCAATCCAGTTCACACTAGAGAAGGAGTCCAACCCAACAGTATCTTTTCTGGACGTGCAACTAGCAAGACGCGAACAAGATGGGACACTCAAAAGATTCATTCACAGAAAACCGACATGGAATGGACAACTCATCAGCTTTCACAGTTGGGTGCCTCTATATACAAAACGAAATCTAATCCGCTCACTGACTCACAGAATCCACAAAATTTGCAGTCCGGAAACCATAGAAGAGGAGCTGAAGACCTTGAAAGGAATCCTCCTTGAAAACGGTTACCCGGAACGTTTCATCACAAAAGCCATGAAGCCCAAAACACAAAAACCGTCCATGCTTACTGCTCCCAAGAAACTTCTCTATTTGAATCTACAATTCAACGGAGATTCTTCAGCAGAAATACTGAGAAACCGCCTGTGCCGCTCACTGAAGAAAACCTTCTTCGCAGCTGAACTCAGACTAACTTTCTCTACGAAACCAATGATTCGCACGAACGTGAAGGATAAGCTTCCACTGGGGGCCTCATCAATGTGCATCTACCAATTCACCTGCTCATGTGGAGCTAGGTATGTCGGCCGTACTCAGCGTTTGCTATCCAAACGAATCAAAAGAGATTAGCCGTGAAACTGTCTTCCTGAAATTTTAATTAGACATTGTGATGAATTTACTCATGAGGATTGTTTCTCAGCACTCACATTTTAAATATATAATTTACAGGGCCCAAAATCATGGGTTTTATTCACTAATTTGTAAATATTAGACTCACATACACTGGAAGTGAGTCGGTTTCGTAGTAGGATGACTGATTGTCAGTGACTGTTTGGATTTCAATTTTTCATCAGGAAATGTAACATTATAGCCGTCAAATTTCCGTAAAATGTAAATAAAACATTTAATTAACACTGGAATTACTAATTACTGGAAATTGTAGATTACCAGTGATACGTTGCAATGCATCCCGTTAACAAATGAGTGTGCGAAACACTCTTCATCATCTCATAAGAATACTTAAAGTTAGTGATTAACAGTGAGTAGTGTATCATGTCTGTATTTTCTCGCAATCTTTAAAGTATTAGAAAATATTTGATATTGATCCATTTTAAACCACTCAAATCCCTAAAAGCTAACACCTGAAAATTAATTTGATGTTCACTAGTGACTGACAAGGGTGCTTATTATCACCAATGATATTCCTAATTGTGGTATACTGGATTATGCGTCAGACAGTGGGAAACAAGAAGACAGGGATATCCTGGACCGACGTGAAGAACCTAGAAGACCTGGATTTCGCGCGTGGATGATATATGTTTGATGTCACAAAAATCGAAGACTTACAAGCGAAAACCGACAAACTGGTCGAAGAAGCAGCAAAGACAGGACTCCAGGTGAACATAGACAAGACGGAGGTCATGAAAATAACCAACCAACAACAACGAAAGCAGCAACATCCAGAGCCAATCACCATCAACGGGAAGGATTTGAAAGAGGTTACTTTATTCACTCATCTAGGGAGCATTGTCTCAACTACAGGAGGAACGAACGAGGATGTCAAATCGAGAATGGGAAAGGCGAGAAGCACATTCATCAACCTGAAACCAATCTGGAAATCTTCGTCACTCACCATCAACAACAAAAATCGGATTTTCAATACAAACGTCAAGTCAGTCAGTTCTTCTATACGGATCAGAAACCTGGTGGGTCACAAAGAATATTTCCAACAGGTTGCAGGTAGACCTTTATCAACAACTGTCTTCGTTCTATACTGAAGATCAGATGGCCGGAAAGAATCACCAACAAAAAACTAAGGGAACAAACAAAACAAGAACCAATCGATCAACAAATATGCAGGAGAAAATGGAGATGGATGGATTGGACACTCACTGAGGAGGCCGCTGGATGACATCGCGCGTCAAGCCATAGATCGAGTGGAACTCGAAAGGGAAGCGGCGAGTGGGACGTCCAAGGGTGACATGGAGGAGATCGTGTGAAGAAGAGTTGAAACAGTATGGACTAACATGGATGCAGGTGAAAAGTACAGCAGAAGACAGAAGCAAGTGGAGACGTGCAGTTGAAGCTCTATGTTCCACTAGGAACCCAAGGGAACAATAATAATAATAATAGTGACTGACTGCACAACGACGATGACTGGAAGTCGTGGCCAGTGGAGTCCACCAGGTAAGGCGTCAGGATAAATACTCGCCGGTAACACTGACTGGTGATGGAGCTAAAAATCGCGAACTAATATAAGTTATAATTCTTGAGCCATTAGAATCCGTCCCGGTGACTGTGTGCGCAACTCATACCCTGAGGGTTCTTGGCTCATTCACTGATTGGGTTGTCTGTTGTATACTGATGAAGAGTCTCAAACTAGGACGAAACGGTTGTCCAGTAATTCATGATTTTCACTGGTTCTCTAAATGATATCAATCCGTCGTCAGGGTTGAAATAAATTTAATACCTAATGAAAAATAATTTTATTCCAACTATTTAAATGATAAATCTTAAGTCCTAACAACTTGATAATTAAAATAGGTAACATCTACATAAATTTTCAAGTAATGGAATACGGAAAATTTCAAAACCCTGGTAAGAAACTATGAACTCTTATCTTTGAAATCTGAACTAGAGAAATAAGGCGGAATTATTACTCAAGTTATTATTTATGAAATATGTTCTTGTCCATTTAACTAGTGTTTTAATCAAGATGAACATAAATTTTTCATTTTATATCTATGCTTGTTAATCTTCTGCCAATGACTCTTCCAGGTGCATATATATATACTTCCGTATTCATTGCTCCAGTGAAAAAAGATAAACAAATTAATTCTGATATTCATTAATAAATCTTATCGGAAATCATATATTTTTATATAGAATATTTACACATTCTAGATTTATGAATAAAGGAAATCTAAAAATACATTCATCTGTTATTTTTTTGTTGAAAAGTGTTAATTTTGAATTATTCTAAGAAAGCGCCCATTTGATTTCTTATAAAGAGATTTCAAAGGGGTTTTTCATCACCAAACGATCTATTCTTTAAAGGAAGTTGAATTATTCACTGGATAATAATCAAATGTTCTTTTCAATTGAGATTACTCATCTCTGTACTGGTTCACTTTGCTGTTAAAAAAAGAATTTCAGTAAATAATAACAGATCATGGCATGAATTAACTTTGCGTGTGCTTTAGGCAGACACATACATGAACAGTAGATTGTGCTGCGAACATCGTCTAGATGTTAAATATGCTAAATAAACTTCCCTAGTATGATGTTAAACAGAACCATAGTCAACCATTTCAACTGCTACACTAGATGTTTTCTACGGAACCGGTGTGTGGCAATATAGTACCAACACTTTTCATAGAATATGAATCATGAATGAGACTGGAAATTATGCAGATTATATTTCTATTACTAAGATTACTCTAGGAAAATTGACATCTTGGTTTCTAGTATCTACTGTGCAGAAATGCATAATTTCGCTTCAAGTGGATACCTTTCTTATTCCCATATCATTAACTGACTTAAGTGGAGTTATAAACTTTTACATAAATATTTTTCAAGTATTGGTTTTGTGAGGATTTTTGTTTGATTGGTTGGAGGATTTCATCATGAGCTGACATCAGTTAGAGAACCATTGGAAAACCAGCTAGGAGTACTGAACGGCTGTTTCGTCAGCCTAGTCTAGGACTCTTCGGCAGTACGCACCCACCGGAGTTTGAACCCAGGATTAACGAGCTCGTAGATCATTAAGCCACTGGGACCCGATCCAGTGGCCAGCCAGTCCATGAATTCCAACTTCTGCCAATTTACGACATAGCGCGACCACTTCGCAATGTCTTCTTTGATGAGTGACTGTACTCACCTTCAACCTACTGTACCCTACTGGTCACGGCTTCCCACTAGGACTTCAGGTTAACTGCCTGAATAGGGCCAATCGCTAGTGGGCATCAGATGAATTTTCAAGTATTGCTTTGTAGGGATTTTTTGTTGTTTAGAAGATTTCATCATGAGCTGATATCAGTTAGAGAGCCATTGTCCAGTACTCCCAGTTACTTTTCAAATGGTTCTATAACTGATGTCAGCTCATGATGAAATCTTCCAACCAGTTTTACATAAATAGTCTGTGAAGCTGGTGTGTAATTACGAATCATGCGAAAGTTATTGGCCTAGTGCATCTAATGTTCCAGTTAACCCCATTGTATTTCAATTAAATTGTCTAAATTTATTTAATACAGCGGGAAATTGTCTGAGTTATTTAATATCAAGACTATTCTTAAAGTATCACTATATATTTTAAAATGTTATCCTCTTTTCACAGATATTTAAAACAGATGAAGTTACCGATAGTGAAAATCAACAATTGCCGACATCTGTGGAAAGCATTACTACACCAGTATCAACAGTGAAAGATATTAATGAATTATCCTTAATAAAAACTTTAAATTCAACACATAATGTAGATAATTTAAACAATTTATCAATTTTACATCGTTTTTGTTTAACTATTTATAAAATTGTACATTTAGATACATTGAACACAACACTTAAAGAATTAAGTTTAGGCTTAATTGCATTATTAGCTCATTCAGAGAATATAATTATTAAAGAATTGAATTTATTAGATTGTATTCTCACAAAATTTTCTATATCAACAAATAATATTTATTCATTTCAAGCATTGTATGAAAAGAACTCTACTCGATTATTGAACGATTACAATGAATTTCTTTTAACAACATTGTTACATTTTGATGAGAATAATGAAGAAGATGATAATGATAATGAAAATGATGATGATGATTATATGATGTCGAGGACATCAGCAAGCACAAGACACTATGATTATTCATCTCAGCTAAGTGAGCTTAGAATTCTTTGTGAAAGTTTACGACAATGTTGGACACAAATGAAACGTTTAGCCAATGAACATCGATATATGTGTTGTCGTTTAAATCAACTAAACACCTCAAATAATTGTGATGGAATTTTTAAAAGAATCTTTTTAGATGCTTGTAAAATTAATTCATTTCATAGTAAAGTATTAACATTAGCTATTATAAATTCTGCTCAACATTTAATTTATTCTGGTGTATCATTATTAGGTCATATAGAGTTGACACGTTTTACGCATGATGATTTATGGGAAATGACACGTGGTATTGAAGAGTTAAGCATACTGCGTGGACACTTGCATAATACATTTCAATCATATCGTAATACACGCTTACACAGACTGTTGTGTAATTATGATAGTTTACAGAATTCTCATCAAGCTACACTATGCATGAATGATCATTATATGAACAGTAGTAGAACACTATTATCCCAGATTATTTCCTATGACTTATTAACTGATCCTGCAGATGTTACATTTTCAATATCTGTCGGTTGCTTATTTTCATTATTCGCTAAACAGCGTTCCCTGCGTCTTGCTCATTTGATTTATTTACAGTTGTATAGATTTTCAAAGTTATTCCTTGATCCTCCTGTCAAGGATGACGTTAATGTAAATAATAATTCTTCAGAGACAAATTTAATTTCTCAAGAGTACCATAAATACATAAACGATAATCATGGATTATTAGCTTCAGATTATCTACGAAATGAATATGAATTTATATCAAGTTTTTTAGATATTCTTTCCCAGTCAACTGATTTATTATATCAAGTACAAAAATTACAGCATGTATGCACATCAGCTGCTGCTACAGCTCAAGTAAGACAGGCTGAAGCTGAACAACGTTTGAAAACAGGTTATGCAGAAAACAACACGAAACAAAATTCTATGTCATCTCATGCACTAAGTGTTGAGGGAAAACATGGCGTCCTGGTCCGAAACTCATCTATGAGTCATTCAAATACTGCAGAATCAAAAGATGCTTATTCAAAGGCATTCCAGAAAACAGATATTCATCGGAAAGGTGACTTAATTACTGGTTATCTTTCACGTTATCAGGACACATTACATCGTTCCAGCACACTGGATAGATATGTAGCTACTGGATCACCTGTTTCACCCTATCCATCAGTCAGTAGTCAAGCATTTTACAATGAGTATAATAAAGTAAAGTCAGATAATAACTCAGATATCGATCAAGAGCATCGTTTACATGAAAGTGACTATCCCTGTGATATCACTGGGGATTCAGACATAAGTGATAACAAACAGAATGAAATGAAAAAGCCTAAAATCACTTCTAAGAAAGTTGTCCAATGGAGTGATCACCGAGAAGTTAGCACACGACATCAGATAATTGGCAGATACTTAGAAATGACATGGAAGCAAACAGAACACACATTAACAAGTTTATTTTTGTCTACATCAAGTACACTTTTAACTGAGCCTATTAACAGCAAAACTGACAACAGTAGTAAAAACATACACGAGAGGATTTTATGTAGATCTGCTTTAATAATGTCAACAGAAGAACTTTTAAAACTGGGAAATAATATTCGTCAGCTAACAGTATCTGCCGGTAAGTTTTCAATAACTTTTGTAATTAGACTTTTTTGTTTTCTTATTGATTGTTTGTTCCTTAGGCTTATATCTCTTTCACCAACAGATGCTTTGGCTGTGTGAGTGTAGCCCTCATGGTTGGTTTGCAAAAGTCTTTCAGTAAGGATAAAGGGATATGTGAAAGTAAGCTGATATCTCACGTTCTGAGATATGGTCCAGTTTAAACTATTCACTGCTTTTAGTGTTCAGCTTGGAGTTCTTTGGGATACGATACATTCAATAATTAGATCTTATTAATTTCTGGACTATGTTTATTTCAGTAACCATTAGCGAATTATTTCCTCCTGTTAAATTGTCGAATCCATGATGACCAATCACATGACATTGGACACTTCCTAGTGAATAGCCAGTATATTCATTACAGTCATTATTATTATTGTTTCCTATAATTCCTAGAGGAACATAGGGCTTCAGCCGTCTCCATTGCGTTCGGTTCTCTGCTAGGGTCTTCACCTGGCTCCAAGTCTTCCCACACGTTTTCATCTCCCCTTCACATGACCTCCTCCAAGTCACCCTTGCACTGACGACCAACTCGCCGCCGCTTCCCTTTCGGGTTCCACTCGAGCAGTGGTTTGTCTAGTGATGTCACTTGATGGTTTCCTCAGAGTATGGCCAATCCATCTCCATTTCTTCCTGCCTATTTGTTTCACAATTGGTTCTTGGTTGGTTCGCTCCCAGAGATCTTTGTTGCTGATCTTTTGTGTGCCATCCGATCTTGAGTAGTGAGCGAAGACAACTCATTACAGTCATACAGGATGTAATTGTGAACCCGAATTGCTATTGGTAACGTCTCTGATTGAAGCAGTGAGTGATTTTGGTTTGGATCTCTTTGAAGATATCGCTTCCTTTAAGCTGATCAGTGTCAGTAAGTAGGAAACTTAGATCCAGGGCTTCTTCCCTATTTCCTCCACCCATCTCACAGTGATGTCCATTAAACGGCATTCACACAATCTGTAGCATGTTTGGTTGAGGAGGGTGTGTGTGTGGAGAATGTTTGCAAAGAGTGTGCCATATTTTTGAAGTGAATTATATATATGACTATAATTCATACTGATAACTTTTTTGTAACCCATGAATTACTTTTAATAATAACCCCTTAGACTGGGAAAAATTCAATTATAATCTTAAATTAAATTATTTTTTATGACGAAAGCTGATAGTCTATTATTTCCATTTGAAATATTCTTGCACTAACTGAATACAATAAACTTATGAAGACTGCTAAGCCATTTTATATTAATTGGAGATAATTGGATTCTTCTTAACGAATATGGATAAGGTCACTAAATGACAGGGACTATCTCAGAAATATTGTGATGTATTTGCGTAATACATTACCAACAATCTGTACACACAAATTCACTTGTCCGATGAGTTATATAAAAATGAAAAAAACATGGAGGGTCAATTGAAATAAACAAAATCTTAAAGGATTTAAGAGTAGGAAAGATTACATCTGCCACTACTCTTGGTTTCCAGGAGTTATTTTGTAAGGATCAAATGTGACAACAGATTGATATCATTTGGAGAACCATTGAAAACCAGGGAGTGACTGGCAGTTATGTCGTCCTAGTTTGAGAACCTTCAGCATTACACACCAACGACCCTACAAGCAATCGAACCTGGGACCTTCAGGGTACGAGGTCAAGATCATTGACCACTCAATCCCTTGGGCTGGAATTCACGAGAAGCTGGATTTACGCCTGGATTTGATTCTTGGTGGTGTGTACTGCTGAGAAGTCCAAAGCTGGAACGAAACAGCCCCCTAGTATTCCATCGTTTTCAATAATTTTTAACTAATGCTGATTTCAGACGAATTCCTCACCGAAGCCAGTTAATATGGCCACAAAAGACCCATAATAAAAACAGTGTAATTAAACCATTTCTAAAGAAACAGGCCAATCATGAAGTCTGATCGAATGGCAGCCTACTTTAAATCCCTAAATTATAGATTTGTAAATAGAAGATTGAAATAGCTACAGTATTTCAACAGGATCTATAAATAGAAGTTTTCTCCGGTTAAAATACCGGTTTGACATTATCATTTATGTATGTAAAACAATGCTATAAATAACAAACTTTTCCAAAAAAATTATGACATCTTTTTGTGCAAGTATCGAAAACATTTTTGAAGCCAATGCTTGACAGTTCCCAAAACTTTCATTTCAAAGAAGAAAAAAGTGAAGGCTGTTAAGGAATGGAATTTCAGGATTTATTACTAAAAATAATAACTTGTGTGAAAAAGTTTTTGTAAAGAATTTTAAACAGGTATACTAAAACAACGGCCACACACACACTTTCTATTCTACTCCTGGCATTTTCAGACTGAATTATGTGTGTTAGAGAAGTTAAGAAGAAATCACCTTCTACCTCTTGTTTTTTTTATCATTAGTTATGCATAAAACTGTAATAAGAGAAAAGAAATGAATAAAAATGTTTATGTAAATGTACTGACATTTTGAGGATTGGGATTCATATTGATTTCTGTTCATTATGAGGAAAATAATGTGGTCATGTGAGGCATTCATAACAAACAGGAAAAGAATAAAAATAGTTCCTTTAGTTGCTTTTTTTATCTCTCTCGAAAGAATTTGAGTAACACTTGAAGAATAATACTATTTTTAATGGAGTGTTTGAGATAAAAGTGAGAATAGTAGCTTACAGCTATGCTGTATACAATTTTCTTCCCAAGTCAGACTAAACCAGTGTGAAATTTTAAAGTGTGAGTTTGCAGAGATTTGATTGGCTGAAAGTTTGATGATAGATTGACATCAGTTAGAGAATTACCTAAAGCCATCAGATAGTAATGGACATCTAATTCGTGTGGATCTGAGACTCTTCAATCAGTAATCTGATGCTCACTAATGACCGACAACAGGATGACATTATCTGAAGTTCTAGTGAGAAGTTGTCACTGGTACAGTCCATCAGGTCAGGTGTGAAGACGAATACCTGCCAATGATACTGGCTGGCAGTGGCACTAATAGTCGTAAATCTGCAGAAGTTAGAATTCATCGGCCACTGGAATCCAACTCAGTGGCATAATGGTTTACAAGCTCACTTCCTAGCCTGAAGGTCCCGGGTTCAATCCCTGGTAGGTCATGTGTGAGTATTTATGTCGAATCGCAAATTTGGATGAAACAGGTGTCTAGTACTCCCTTGCCTCTAACAGTTCTATACCTGATATCAGTCTGTAGTAGAACTTGAAACCATTGTTAAATCACTTAATGAAATCCCAGCATATTTACAAATTCAAGAGAAGGTTTCTAGGTGTAAACCATAAATTCTTCAACAGAGTAATTCTGTATAAGTACTGAATAGTATGAAATTTGGACAACGGCTAAATATAGCAAAAATATTCATCCAAACATATATAAAACACAAAATAATCGAGCAAAAGAATATCACTTTCGATAAATTCCTCTTCCGGCTCTACGACTATATATGTATGTTTATATATACACAGAATATTCTAGAATAGTAGTCAATATCAATATTAGTGCTTTTTTAAATAATATCGATTTGTAAAGTATGATCAATGCAATTACAGTTCATTAAAGATGCTTAAATTATAATAATAATAAAGATATAATAGCGAATAGAATATCAACTAAAATTGGGGAAATTCCACAAAAATCCCGGATTATTCAAACCTGGATGGCCAAGATAATGATAATGTCTGATCTAAGTTCTTTTGGATGCATAAATTAGGCTTGTTGATATAGATTCTCACAGCCTCAGCAATATTTAGTAGTCGAACTCTTAAGGCGAAAATGAGATTCGTGGGTATGCGGTAAATGACCCTGAAAGCATGATTAACGTCAATCTTTTGTTCTGTATCCACAAGACGAGACAGAATAGTGCTGCAAATAGATTTTGTTTGTCCTTTGCTTAACCAGGCAGGGTGATGTTTGGAAATTCGACGAGAAACACACTTAATTGTACGGCCTATGTAAATGGCTCCACAGGAGCAGTTAAATTGGTATATACACATATGAAAAAAGTTATCTGTTTCCGGTGTCAGGTTTTATAGCTATTGTGAACTGGATCATTGGTAACTATTCATAAGTGTTTGTTACTCACCCAGGTAATAATACTTCGTAGGCTATAGATCATTGCTTTAGAAAAACGATTTCGACATCAAATGTTGCAGAGAGAAAAAACTCATCAATCATCAGTAAATTCCCCCAGGTATAAGACTGTGAAACTTCATCAACAAGAGATAAATTCTGTATTACACTTCTTCAAGTGTATTAGAGTGCGTCGGTGGCACAGCGGTTAGGATGCTCACCGACCATGCACATGGTCCGGGGTTCGATCTCCGGTCGACGCATTCCTCTACCTCACTAAGCCAGTAATAAAGCTGGTAAAGAGGAAAAGGTTGTGCATGAGGCTAGGAACCCCATCCTGTAAGATAAACACTGCTACAGAAACTTCAAGCCTCTAGCTTCAAGCCCTATGTTCCACTGGGAATGTGAAGGAATAAAAAAAGTGTATTTAAAGTAGTGACCTGTTGTTTTAGAGTGGAATAAAAAAATATCGGGTTTATTGACATTAATCTACTAAATAGATTTAATCTTAAGTTGATACCATTTATGGGATGAATTCATTTTAAGTTGATAAGTGTTCAAATCCTTGAAAATTTCATTCAGTTCACAATTTTGAAAATTTTCCAAGTCAAGTACTGCATAATGATTCGGTAAAAGATAGAAAATTCTTTAATTCTTTGCTTTTAGTTAAATTGAATTAAAATTAAATTTAAGTGTCTCATTATCATTCAGATTAATATTTATGCTTTTAAAAGTGACCTATAATTTCTTTCAATAATATAATCTCCAGTTTTAAATTAATTTTCCGACTATTTTATCTCATTTAAGAGATAAAAGCAACAATGGAAACTGAAGTATTATTATTTTAATGTTTGTTCAATGTTCAACCTATTTATTTTTTCTGTAAATGAAATTAGAATAAGCATTATTTAAATAGCGCGCTGGGAACAGCTTTTACAGCTTTAACAATAATGGGAACAAACACTGTTCTCGTTGAGTTATTTAAGAACTAACTAAATGCATCAAACAACAAGTATAGATAAACAGCATTTTGTCTAGTTGATATTTGGTGATCTTCTCATCTCCATCCTAGAATAGTAAGAAATCAGTTCCTATTTAAATCCATTTGAATTTCATCACTTTCAAAGCTTTCAAACAATAATCTCTACTTCCAAAACATGAAATGGAGGAAATGGAGGTAATCTCCCAAATTCTGGTTACTTTAGTTTCTACAAGAGGGGATGCCTTAAGAACTGTATGAATTAAGAATGCCGATCATACATCATGGATTATCTTGATAGTTCACTGAAAAGTAATTGTGTAACTATGGATCATTTACTTAGTTTCACAATAATGTTTCAAAAATTTAAAGCAATTAGTTCCCTTTATGAATTTCGACAACACAGTATGAAGACGCAGTTTATTTGAAACGTATAATGTATTTGTGCAACAAATTTCGGACATTCTGATCACACACGTACTTTTCATCCAAAGTTTTATAGAAGGTGAGAACGCATGAATCATTACAGTACAGGTTAGGGGCACAAATAATGGGTAGGGAGACGGTGCAAAGTTGTGGGTAGGAAAGAAAAAGCAAAGCAAAGAAGGGGTTGAAAATATAATGAAGTAAATTGATCCTTGGTTCCAGATTGGATTACCAAGGCAGGTTTGAAGTAATAACAAATCACTTCTAGACACATAAGACAGGTCTAAGGGCTTCAACGAATTTAAGTATGTGACCCAACTTTGTTTTATATACGGACCATCATAAACAGATAATTCTTTTAGTAATGACCATTGCCTATTTTATTCAAACTTCCTGTTTATTCATGCTATTTTTAAGTTTGTCTTAACTCCTATTTACACTACCATATTTTCATATGCGAACTTCCTGTCTACTTTTTCATTTTATTATTTCTACAAATCTCTGATTGCATAAACAATTATTGTCACATTAGTTATGATCCCACTAGATTTTTTATCCAAACATCCTGTCTATTATTTTATTTTTAAATTTCTAACCCCAGTTGCACAATATGTCAATCTTCTCAGTAATTATGTTGTTACTTTGTTTGAGTTCTATTCCTCCTTTCCCCTGTTTATTATGGCATTTTAATTCCTAATTGTAATTTTATTAGTTTGACCCTTGACCGGAAATTATTCTGGAACTTTACCACCCATTTTTCATAAATACACGAATGTACAGCCTCGTTGATGACTTCGTCGAAAGGAAAACTGTCTTAGCTGCAACCATCTTTCTAATAATTCCTTTGATCCAATGTGTATATTCCTTGACTAAAGGGAATTGCTGAAAGCAACCTTGTGACCCGTCCCTATAATGTGCTTCGCTATAGATGATGTTGGACATCTATTTGCAGGATCATTTGTATCTGGTGATTTTATTCGTTGTTGCAGCCACTTTGGAATATATGTTCTGTATCCCTAACCTGCAGAGACCGATGGGTCCTCCCTTTATACGTGTGTCCACACATACATGAAAATTGGTAAATACAGTGAGATGTGACACTATCGTTCGGATACATTACACATTTCAGATAAACCATGTCTTTATATTATTTTGTCGAAACATTGTTTCACTTTGCTTATTAAACATAATGCGTCAGCTATTTTGATTGATGAGACGAGTTCCAGATAGGAAGAAAGGCGCATCTTAGATTGCACCATTAGTCGCCGTCAACCAAAACAATATCACATGACACTGCTTACGCACTAGCAGTCAATCAATGGGTCCATTACAGTCCTACAGGAGGTCCTCTGCAAGCATGAATAGCTCGATGGTAACATCTTTGATTGTAGCACTGGGTGATGCGGGCTTGAACCTAAGAGAGAACTTGAGTTCCTTCAAGACAGCAGATACGCCATGCTGACGAGTAGAGACGTGCATGAAACCTAGGGACAGAGTTTCCTAATTATTGCCTTCGACTAGCTAACACCATGCTAGTTTTCAGACATCGTTGAGGCATCCGTGTTAGCATCCTACATATCAATGGAGAGCAGGCAATTCGGTCTAATATAATCAATTAATCGGAAATGCAAACTACTTCAGACAATGATATACTGCATGCTCTAACAACCTTTATTATCTGTCACTTGCCTTAGTCCAAGATGTACTGTAATTTCTCTGGAACATTTTCAAACAACCAAGATTTTTCCCCTACATTATTTTATTATAATTACAGGTAATTTTCCCTCCTTGTTTTATAACCTAACTTGGCTACCTGTATTTGTCATTAAATGTTTTCATAATAATACAAGAGTGAATTTCTATGTTTTGTTTAATAATTAAAGGGTTTAACGAAAAGTAGACTGTAGGCAATTTATAGGATGTATGAATCGAGTGCAGAAAAAAAATGCAGATCTTGAGAAATTTGTTTCTCAAACAAATAGTTTAAAAGTAGTTCATAGCACATCAGTTGTCAGATTTGAGTTAAATGTCTCAAACACATTGATTAATAGTCTGTATGCCAATGAATCAATGTAATGCAGTAAAGAAACACTTAGTGAATGAGACGAGTAACAATTTCTACCTTTAGAGTAGTTAAACAGGAGCACTCAGATTCTAACCCAGTAACTTAGTGATGTATTTTCTGTCAGATTTTGTCTTCAACTGGTATTTTGCATAAATTGATCAATGTACACTACTGGTAATTTCCCCAGGGAGTTAGAACAGCTGTCCATCTGTCTATTATGCTCATTGGTTTCGTGATAAATGCCCCCTAATGACTAAAACTACATAAAAATAAATCAGTAATCCATGAAGCTTTAAAATTAACTGCTAAGTCCCTATGCTAGCCACCATTACAGTGTTACAGTAAAAATATCAATTATACGTATTTTTATACATCGATGGTTTAATGGTAGAATTCAGTTAAGAGTTCGATGCCAAGACTTCATTTAATCCGTAGTGAACCTGGCGAAAAGGGGAGTTCGTTACTGATGCTAGCAATCCTACTCAATAAAAAACACTACCACTGCTTAAATTTCAAACCTTTATAGATTGAAGCTCTATGTTAAACTCAGAACCTAAAGGAATGAAAACAAATTAGATCACTCTGTATCAATGACATTATTTATTAATAATGTTTAGCATGTTATCTTCATGACATAACAATCCAAAATGATGCTCACAAACAGATGTATATCATGAAATGTGTCGTGCTTCATTTAAGAAAATCTAACCAACACTCAGTTGATGACTAATCTAAAATATATATCATATTTACCTTGATGTGATCTACCATGGTCGGCGAAATTTATCCACCATGAACAGACTGGCAGCTTGCTTAAATCACTGGATTACCTTAATTTTCCATCCATGTAAATTCACTGTTTTTACTTTGTTTCATATTGTTTTGATCAATGAATTACAACTGTAAGTCAAAATCTACACTGATGTACATTTCCAAATAGGTTTTTACCTATCAATACAAAATGTTTGGAGGAAAAGAGAGAAAAACACTGTGGAGAATGAAAGCAAGCTTTGGATGGAACACTGTGCGTCGGTGGCACAGTGGTTATGACTCTTGCCGACCACGCACATGGTCCGGGGTTCGATCCCCTGCCAACGCACACCCGATATCTATGGTCGGCCTGCAAAATTTGGGCTACCGATATCCATGCTGAAAATTCCATACTTGTACTGAAAATACGGTGTGGCATCAAGCTGTAATCAAAAATATAAAAAAATATAAATTTAAATACATTATTTGATGATTTTACAGAAGGAGTAAATACCCAGAAATGTAACACTGAAAATACAGTGTTTTGCATAAAGGCACATTCTGCAATAAAGCTACTATTATTATATTATTAATGATAACTATGCGTGTGTGTTGTTTCTGTAACTCCTTAGTAGTCACTGGGAGTCAAAGCGATAAATGAACAACTCACAGTGAGTATACAGACAACAAACAGGAACTAAATGCAATCATATCCATTGAGCCTCTGTGAGTTAAGAAATGATATAGCCGACATTTATGCTGGTGCGTCGGCGGCATAGCGGTTAGGACGCTCGCCGACTATGCACATGGTCCGGAGTTCGATCCCCAGCCGACACACTCCTTTACGTCGATAAGCCAGAAATAATGCTGGTGAAGTGGAAAGGTTGGGCATGAGGCTAGCAACCCCATCCTGTAAAATAAACACTGCTACCGAAACTTCAAGCCACTAGCTTGAAGCCCTATGTTCCACTGGGGAACTTGAAGGAAAAAAACATTTATGCTTAGATTTTATTATTGTTGTTCCCTTGGGTTCCAAGTAGACGGGCTTCAATAACACATTTCCACTTTCTTCTATTCTCTACTGTCATCTTCAGCTGGATCCACGATTGACCATAATCTCTCATCTCCTCTTCGCCGCATGATCTCCACCATTTCACCTCCGCACCAACGACTCACTCGTAATTTCCCATTTGGATTCCACTCTAGCAATGGCTTGGCGCGCAATTTCATTCGATGATCTCCTTAGCGTGCGTCCAGTCCATCTCCCTTTTCTCTTACATATTTTTTGAACGATAGGTTCTTGGTAGCTTTGTTCCCATAGTTGCTTCTTGCTAATTCTCCCTGGCCATTTGATCTTCAGTATGTTGCCAGCTGTTGAAGGCAGCTGTTGATAAAACGGGATGCGCTCGCCAGGTTCCTGACCCATATAGAAGAATTGATATGACATTGATTTTGAAAATCCGAGTCTTGTTCTTGATGCTGAGTAAAGATTTCCAAACCGATTTCAGATTTTCAAGTGTTGGTTTGTAGGGATTTGATTGATTGATTACAAGATTTTATCATGAGCTGACATCAGTTAGAGAACCAGTGGAAAACCTGGGAGTACCAGACAGTTGTTTCGTCCTAGCTTGAAACTCTTCATCGGTAGGCACACATACCACGTGGTTTAAACCCAGGACCTTATGGTTACAAGGCTAGCGGGCTCGTAGACCATTAAGCTACTGGGACACGATCCAATTGCCAGTCCGAGAATTCCATCTTCTGCCAACTCACGACATAGCGCTACCACTCGCCAATGTCCTCAGTGAGTATTTGTCCTCACACTCAACCTGCTGCACTCTACTGGTAACGACTTCCCACTAGAACCCCAGGTAACTAACTTCCTGAATAGGGCAAGTTGCTAGTGAGCATTTCATTGATTTTCAAGTATTGGTTTGTAGAGATCTGATTATTTGAACCCCAGTGGGTGCTTACTTATGAAAAGTCCCAAACTAGGACGAAACAGTTGTCCAGTACTCCCAGTTGGTTTTCCAAAGGTTCTTTAACCGATGTCAGCTCATGATGAAATCCTGTAACCGATTTCAGATTGTTGGAGGCGTATCTTGCCTTCCAGATTCTGGTTTTGAGAGCTTTTAACTAATGCCACTAGCATAAAACAATAGTTTCACTTATTTGAGAGTTTAATAGTTGTTCAGAGTGCCAAGAAATATAGAACGACTAACAACATTATTATTCAAGAGTACAATATTTCTCATACTCTTAGAAAAGAGTGCTTAAAGCTGAGCATAAAGAAAGTAATAAAAAACATAAAAATAAATTCCACTTTTCTTTTCTTTTGAAATAGGAAGTAAAACAAAAGCAGTGCTATTTTTGGAAATGTGTATAATATTTATGAGTGATGTAGGTGACAGTGTCCAGGAAATGTGAATTTTAGGCGCCGTCAAGCTATAAGTTTATGACATTACAGCTCTCTCTAAGTGAGCTACTTCACTTATATGTATTCTAGTAGTAAATTGATTCAAACGGTGAAAAAATCTACAGCCTAGTCGAAGAATAAGGCATTTTATTATTCTGAAGTGTATCAGTATAAAAGTATAAAGTAACACATTCTGCTTGGTATAGTTGATGTGATAGGAAATGCAAGCATACAGTTGTCTAAAGACATGAAACTTAGATTACCTACAGATTATGCATAGGCATTCAGATCAGTTTCACAATAAACGCATTTAGCTATATTCCTAGTAACGTACAAATCTTGAGTATGAATTGTTTAAAAATTTAATTGGAAAAGTACTAAGGAAGTTAACTTCTCCAGTTATTTATTTAAAATGAAATTAATAGAGAGGACATTTTCTTTCTAAATCTTTTCAGAACAATAAAAATACATTTTTGAAGTACCGCTGATCATATGAAACTGAACAAAATTTGTGTGAATGAATCACAACTTATAACATTGTTCGCCTACTTAAAAGGAAGGAAGATAAAGGGGAGAAGCTAAAGAAGTAAAGATGCCTGTATGTAAAGCACTAAAATATTATAGTAATCACAGTCTTACATGCGGTAAATAATAAGCCCCAAATAGGCTAGTGGTAATGTCTTAAAGTGCAGTAGTGGGTAATGCATGTTCGAATCCGAAGGAGTCGCAGACACGGCTTGTTGACGAGTGCTAATAAACAACAAGAAACCTAAGTTCATGGCCTCCACGATTACCTCCAATTGACTAAAATCAATCCAAATTTAAATATAAACGGCAAAGGTAAACTTCAAAATTTAAAGGGCTCGAATCATACATCAAACGTTATTAAGATGCTGTGCAGCCTAATAGTAAGTTCTATTGGAGGATAAAGAGAGGACTTTTAGATGACCTTTGCATTAGTAATTGATTACTGTGAAATTACTTTTTTGAAATACACTGTGCTGAATTTTTATTATGAGAAATCAGTAATTTCTAAACGGCAACGCGTTTCACTAACTAAATATACTCTGTGTGCATTCTAAAAGTTTAAATTATGAGTGTTTGTCATTTGGTGTAGGAATCGACCTCAAAGACGACTTTTAATGACCCAGACAATTACTTTCACATTGTCAGTTGAAAAAATATTGCATGACAACGGTAAGTAGCTAGGTTTCAGTGATATACTTAGGTTTGTCTAGTGACTGGTTTTAAGTTTTAAGAATGTCTTGCCACTCATTTTATAGATAACAGACCATCAGAATGTAGGAATAAATTCTGAATGCTTAGGAGGCATCACTTTTTGATAGGTCGAAATGTAATATAAGCTAACCTTGAAATAATAGAGAAGATTTGTAGCTTAGGTGGATGATTTGCAATTAATAGTGTTCTCTGAGCTGGTTGGTTTGGTTGCGGAGCTAATATAGACAAAATAAACCAACTAATAAAAAGAAAATCAGGTGACCAGAAAGTTTAAAATCCAAGTCAATAGAAAATGGTCAATACATGTATAAAGATGGTTACCGGAGACGCAGTTATATCATTCATGAAGAAATTTAAATCATTTCACTTTGTGCTAAATATTGCGCTGGAGATGTTGTCCAGAAGGACGACGAAAGCTCCGTAACTAAACCAACCAGCTCAGAGAACACTATTAATTGCAAATAAGCTAACCTAGTAATTGTTCCTTTTCGAGATCTAGAAATAAATAAATGCGGAGATCGAGTGACTTATACTCGTTGACATTATGATTTTCCATTGAAATTTGAAACAAAGAAGTAACTTCTTTTCGAAATCTATGCTCCTTAAAGATATTTTGTTTCTTGGACGATTCAGTGTAGTACTACTACTGCTGGATTTATTATAGAAAATGAGTTTATAAAAAATACTGAATTTTCGGCGTGTTTCACTATAAGGTATTTGCTTCTTGTACAGAATCTTCAAATAGTATTGTGGTCGAAAGTAAATTATCTGAATTAGTAGTAGTTCTAGGCCTAGTTAAACTTTAAGTGCCAGGAAGTACCAGTGGAATGTGACTGCACTGATGGCCTTAAAACACTCAGGGAGCAAGTTCGCGAAACCCGGTAAATAGTAATGCAATCATGAATAAAATATCCTGAATGAAGTGTTGTTACTAAATGGGATATGTTACCTCTGTTACTCACTGATGGACTATTATACATTTTTGGTGAATATAAATACGACTGTCCAGCCTCTGAAGGTGATTTCGTCGATAAAGAAAATTTTCTTCGTTTAATTGTCTTTTGTCTTCTACATGACATCTTTTCTTCTAATTTAATAAACAGTTTAACTTTATAGAATTCTAGAACCTTCAAATTGATGTATGCGCTGAAGATATGGCCTAGTAGGGCGATGAAAGCTTCGCAAATTAACTATCCGACTCAGAGAACACAACCACATCAAAATTCTAGAACCTGTCTACCATTGTGCAATCAGCTATTGCTTAACTTTCAATTTTATTCCAGGAACCACTTCTAAGTAACTACCCACAGTAGGGGCCTGTCACATTCAACTTGACTCAAATTTATTTTTGTTGTCTGGCTCGTTCTGCGATCCTATGAGGACAGACTTGCCAATGGGGATAAAATGCCCATTTCTCTTTGACAAACCATATTGTCTTGATCTAGATAAGTGTTAAAAGTGTTTCTATTGTGTGTCGAATGCAACACACATTAGTGATATTTTTGTACTTCATTTAAATTTCAAGTTTCTAAGATTACTATAGGTTCATTTGTTAACAGATGATTTCATCTTATACTCTGGTATATACAAAAGATCTTGAACATAGTTTTTATATCCCACTACTTACAGTTAGGTCATTCTTCAAAAACTACAGAAGAGGTTAATAGTTGAAAGTTTTGTCACAAATTTCTCTTTACCCAAATAAAACTATGTATGCTTTTAAAGGCTATCTGTACCTCTAATACCTTTGGTTTATTTAATTTGTGAAAAATTCTCGAACGTTAACAGACAGAAGACCAGTAGTTCAGTGAAGAGTCTCATTTCGGCGAATTCATTTTCATAGCTGTACAATTGCAAATATATATGGTTGTTTTGTATGTATGTGTACATTAAGTTTGTCAAACAAAAATACAATTGGTTATAGTTATTTTAACTAAACAGGTGAAGATTGGTAACTGGAGTTACGTAATACAAAATCAGTCAAGAAAATTAGGGTAGTAACAAAGGTGATGAGTTGTCACAAACAGTTGTTAAAAGAAGTTATGTGATAATATGAATAGTTTGATTAGTGAGTTTTACTCAGGATGCACATGGGAACAAAGTAGATAATAGGAAATTACGTAACAGTTCTAAATGAATACAAGAATAATAAGCAATTAAAAAACACGCAAAGAAAGAAAATGAAGTCATCAAAATAAAAAAAAATAAATAAACAAAAACAAATAGTAACAAAAGTGATGAGTTGTCACAAACGATTGTTAAAGAAGAGTTACGTTTGATGAAAGAGTTGTGCTCAGGGTGTACATGGAAACAAAATAACATACGGAATTACGCAAGGGTTTTAAGTAGTTAGAAAAATAAGCATACAAACAAGAGTTAAGTCAAATCAACGGAGTTGTTACTTAACTTTTGTTTGTTTTGCTTGTATTGAGTTAACTCTTGTTTGTATGCTTATTTTTCTAACTACTTAAAACCCTTGCGTAATTCCGTATGTTATTTTGTTTCCATGTACACCCTGAGCACAACTCTTTCATCAAACTATTCACATTATTACGTAACTCTTCTTTAACAATCGTTTGTGCAACTCATCACTTTTGTTACTATCCTCTTATATCAACATCCAATTCATCTGAACTTACTAATTGTATTTTCGTTTGACAAATTTAATGTACACACACATACAAAACAACCATATATATTTGCGATTGTACAGCTATGAAAATGAATTCGCCGAAAAGAGACTCTTCACTGAACTACTGGTCTTCTGTCTATTTAATTTGGTACCTGATGTGATTAACTATGTGAGTTTTGTCTCTTCTTCATTTTTTCAGAAACTTTTACCTTTTTTTACACATAATCATACGTAATAAAATTTACCTACCATGTTTAAATACGTCTAAGATCTGTACATTAAGCCAGCGCTGTCCAACAGACATTCGAAAAAATGAATTATAGTGTTCTACGGACGATCAAGTAACCTCTGTCACTATATAAGTGCTTTAGTTACCACAAAGGTTAAGGAAAGAAGGCAATTTTTTTATTCCTTTACGTTCCGAGTGGAACATACGGCTTCATGCTAGAGCTTTGAAGTTTCGGTAGCAGTGGTTTAATTTTTATGGAGTGGGGGTCGCTTGTCTCACACCAAACCTTCCCTCTTTACCGGACTTACCGCCGGCTTAGAGAGGTCTAGGAGTGCGACATTCAGGGATCGAAGCCTGGACGATATATGTGGTTGGCAAGCGCTCTACTGCTGAACCACCGACGCAAATGGTACAGCAGTATTATATATTATATGCTTTCAATAGGTAGTTAGTTAGTTGCTCTTAAATAGAAAGAGTAGTATAAAATTTTATTCTTAGATGCAAAAACTTTACCACTAGTTATATACCCAAAAAAGTCGCAACATGACCAACCATTTCTATACAATCCTGTCATGTTTATTGGTACATTTCCTTAGTATTTACACTCTATTTCACTGAGTAGATCATAGCCTTTTATGTTGTATGCCACAATTTCAAATGTATAGCAGTGGTGTCTACTGAAACACGCTGACTCCGATAAGGTTACCTTTTTTTAATGTCATATATTTCTCATCTAATATTTACTTTTTGTTTCCATAGCAGGAAATATACTAAAGTACTATCATATAAAAGAATCATAATGTAAAAATATTTATATTGTTTTAAAAAAAGCTAACAGGAAACCTACCACATACTAATGTTTATAAAAACTAAGCATACTAAACAAGCTCTTTCTTAACATCCCTTCTGTCTACTGATGTCCACATTTTCTGTAATATATATATATATATAGTTATCCCAGTTTTAGAGTGCTCTTTCTAGTAAACTAAAGAAAATCGACTTTGAAATGTCTCCGGTTCAGTCTTTCGAAGAAAAAGTAACTCTTGGGAAATGCAATCAGTATTATTTATTCATGTATATAGGAGCTGCTTGTTTTTTTCTTTCCACTTGAGTTTGAGGGGGAAAAACCCCGAAAACTATAAAATATCGTCTTAATTATTACTTATCATCAGCGAAAAAAACTTTACAGAGAGAGGATAAAAAAGAAATTAAGAGCTGAGTTGTTTTGATGGATGGGTGAATAAAATTAAACTAAGGGAGAAAAAACAAAACAAAAATCAATTAAGCCTCCGCTTTTTAGTCCGTTAATTCACTCAGGTCTTTTTTTAACGTTTCATTTAAGCGAAAATCAAACTATTTGATAAGGACAGATAAAAAGCGGTTGACTATCAAAACCAGATAGATGGATACTTGATTATATTATATTATACAGGTTATGACCAAATCATTTCTTGACAGGTTTTTAAACAGCTTTGTTGTTTTTTACTTTCAGAAGACATACTCATGGTGTTTACCAAGTTCTTCTCTCCTTTCTTGATGTATGCTTGTTTTCTTTGTTTATTTTAATAGAGTCTACTATTTCTCTAGTTTAAAAAAATGACACGATTCTGTCATTTATGTTGATATTTGAGAAGTGATCACTTAATTTATACAGATTTTCAAGTTTTGGTTTCTGTAGGGATTTTGTTTGATTGGTTGGAGGACTTCTTCATGAGCTGATATCGGTTAATGAAACAGTGGAAAGCCTGCAGGAATTACTGGACAATGGTTCTCTAATTGATGTCAATTCATGGTGAAATCCTTCAACTAATCAAACAAAAAGATCCCTCGTTCTCATGCCTAAAGCAGCATCAATATTCAACGCATGATTTCTGATTCAAACTTACGTGTACTAAAACACTAATATACGATCTTAAAATTTTTCGATAATTCGTAAATAAGTTTCATTTTGTTTTGAAAATTGAATAAAATTGAAGCCATTTGGTCTCTAAAATTATCCTACAGTTTAGATTATACCCTTTTATAAGGATTTGGAATAAATTAATTGAAAACCGTGAGTCGGTGGCACAGCGGTAGAATCCTCACTGAACACGCATGTGGTTCAAGGTTCGACCCCCGGCCGACGTACTCCTTTACCCCACTAAGTCAGTTGTAGGACTGATAAAGAGCGAAGGTTGGGCATGAAGCTAGCGACCTCATCCCGGAAAAATAAACACCACTGCTACCTAAACTTCAATTCTCTAGCTTAAAGAATTGTGTTCCATTAGGAACGTAAAGGAATAAAAAAGGTCATTAAAAACCAGGGAGAATTGAAAAGCTGTTTCATTCTAATTTGGAAATCTTCACCAGTACATAATCGCAGCCCTACCACCAGAGGTCGAACTAAGGACCTTCAGTGACCTCTAACTAATATACTCTAATTATTTTTTAAAAATCTCCGTGTACATTGATGAAAACAATTTGATGAAGAATGTTCTACACTTTGAATGGACACTAGTAACTAGTGTCATGTGTCTACTCCTTTCTTCGGTGCAAACTGAATTCTGTCTGTCAGGTTTGCAGTGTGACCACCATTCTAGGTACTCGCCATTATTATTATTATATCCTTTAATTCCTACAGGAACATAGGGCTTCAGCCATGCGTCTCCATTGCGTTCTGTTCTCTGCTAGAGTCTTCACCTGGCTCCATGTCTGCCCACACGTTTTCATCTCCTCTTCACATGACCTCCTCCAAGTCACCCTTGCACTGACGACCAACTCGCCGCTTCCCTTTCGGGTTCCACTCGAGTGATGGCTTGTCTAGTGATGTCACTTGATGGTTTCCTCAGAGTATGACCAGCCAATCCATCTCCATTTCTTCCTGCCTATTTGTTTCACAATCGGTTCCTGCTGGTTGGTTCGCTCCCAAAGATCCCTGTTGCTGAGCTCGCCATCATGGTGCACATTAATTTGATGATATTAGATGGTTAGGGACAATCGGTAGGAAGCCTTGCTCGACCTAGGTTTCGTGCTAGTTGGCACTCACCAGTCAGCAAGGCGTATCTAGTGTCCAATCAAAGTATCCAATACAGTCTGACAGGAGGTCAATCGCGAGCCCGAATAACTCAGTGGTGCCGTCTCTGACTGCAGCACTGGGTAATGCGCGTCCGAATCTCAGAAGGGACATGAGTTCCTTCAAGATTGCAGGTACGCCTTGCTGACTGGTGAGTGCCAACTAGCACGAAACCTAGGTCCAGTTGGGCTTCCTTCCGATTGCCTCCAACCATCTAATATCATCAACGTTTTACATTTTCAAACTTATCTGTGTTTTTTTCTACACTCTAATTAAGTAGATATTTGTTGCTTCACAGCAGCATAAATTTGATATTGTAAACAGACAGAATGAAATTAATTCGTTCTGTAGAATTCCATCATGTTTAAAAATAGTACGTGTCATTCCTGATTTCTTATGAGGTTAGAGCGTAGGATACCATTACAGTATAGAGCGTGAGTAGTCCTAAGTGGAATATTTATTTTTATCTATATTATTTGTATGTGGTCTATCCTAACCTAGATTTTATTATCAGGCGGAATTGTGGTTAGTAAATGTTAAGAATATGCTTGTTCTGTGCTCGTTGCTTATTGTCATTTTTAAGTGAAAAATCTTATGTTCACTGCTTACTTCCGAGATTTTATTTAATACATAACAATTTATTAGCAGTCATTCCAGAACTTTCACAGCTAGATTCTGTCTCATCTCATGGATACAGAACACAAGATTGATGTCAACAAGGCTTTCAAAGTCATCTACCATATACCAACTAATCTTAACTTCGCCTTAAGAGTTCGTTTACTAAATATTGCTGAGGCTGTTGAGATCCACATTAAGAAGCCCAATTTATGTGTCCAAAAGAAGCTAGTTCAGACATTTTCTTACCTTGGCCATCTATGTTCGAATGATCCTCAATTTTTTGTGAGAATTTCCTGAATTTTAGTTTATATTCTATTTGCTACTAAATTATTATTATAATTTATGCATCTTTAATGAACTGTAATTCCATTGATCTTACTTAACAAATCGATATTATTTAAAAAAATAGTAATATTGTTACTGACTACTATTCTACGTATATATATATATATATATATATATTAGAGAGCTAGAAGCGAAAATCATCGAAAAAGATATTCTTTGCTGAATTATTTTTTTATTGATTAATAGGTGGAGATAAATATTTAATCTAAGTTAGCTTGGTCTCTGTCATTTTAGTGATCGAAAATGATGCCCACAGTTGATGGAATTTAAATGGAATAGTTCAATTTAAGTCCCTAGTAATCAAGGCGACTGATATATTTGGAGATTTTCATCATTCCTCTAACTGAACACTTGGTAGTTAGTAACTGGTGTTATGCGTCTAGTCCTTTGTTTGATGCCGATTGAATTCTCTTAGCCAAGTTTGCAGTGTGGCCACTCTGAATTGTTGTAATTAGATGGTTGGAGGCAATTGAAAGGAAGCCCTGCTCCTAGGTTTAGTGTTTCTTCACACTCATTATGAAGGTGTATCGGCGATCTTGACGGTATTCATGCCCCCTCTGAGTTTTGAACCCGTATCACCCAGTGTTGCAGTCAGAGACGTTACCACTCAGCTATTCGGGCACGCGACAGATCTCCTGTAGGACTTATATATGACTGGTTTTATTTTCTGTAATTATCTTTGGTAAATAGAATTACTTGAAGCTGGATAGTTCCAGTTGAGTCACTGTCTTATCATGTGTGAAGAAGCACTCAGAGATACAAATACGTATATTTTTCCGGACTTGATTACATTGGATAACGAAGGTGTTTCACATTTATTGGTTGAAATTATTTCTAATTTGCCGGCGATTGACTTTCCTTAACCGGTAATTGTGGACACATTGGCTCCTAAATAGGATGTTGGGTACTGCTTTGGAGTCTCACTAGGAAGACAATCCGTCCCTGGAGGTGCACGTACATGTAGATGAGGAGTGGAAGTGTGACTTTCATGAAGGTTAGCGAAATGTAGTGTGGCTTTTTACTTCTAAACAAGTTGATATTTGTAAAAAGTGTCTAATACCTCATGCAGTAAGCACAGGAAGCTCAGCCATCACATTTCAATAGAAGCTATCTGATTTTAATTCAATGGCAAAGGTTGTTTAAAATCTCTTCGCTTTTTTCCGAATATTTTAAATATCTAATCCAGCAGGAATCTAGGCATAATAGAAGAAATTCTTCAAGATTATACACTTGCCTTTCATTCACTATATTTTGCTTAGGAGTATAAGATTTAGTGAGGTGGTACTAAATTTTGTCAAATAATTATGAATTAGTTTAATGCCTTTTAATTGGAGTAAGAGTGTAAGACTAGACAGTATGAAGATAAACGATCCGACCTGTCAGCAAACAGCAATCTCCTTCGATGGATGAAATCTACAGGAAGTCACTTCTCTCACCTGTACAACATCGTTTCTTAACACAGGCACGAACGAAGATGTGTAAGCCAGCGTAAAAAAGTAAGACGGGCATGTAGATATCCACAGAACTTAGCACAACGAATATGATCCAAATTTTCAACGTTAATATCAGGTTACCGCTTCTATGTGGTCCAGAGACGTTTCCTATAGGCTGCGTAGTTCTATAAACAGCTGCCTTTGGTCAGTGCAGAATTTCAGATGAACAGCATGCTGGAAAGTATAAGCAGTGAACCAACCAAGAAACAGTCACCGAACAAATCCACAGAAGGAAATAGAAGTGGACTGGATGCATCCTGAAAAGATAGTCAAATGGCGTGACATGCCTACCAGACTGTTGAATGGAAAGCAACAGGTTGAGCGTACAAAGGTGACATGTAGATCACGTGAAAAGGAAATGAAAGCTTGTGTTCAGTTGTATAGGTCAAAGGAGATGTGCCTCTGAATCCCTCTGTCCCAATAGTTACTTAAGTAGTGAATAATAACCGTAATATAAGAATAAACCAATTAGGAAATACGTGCGTCGGTGGTATAGCGGTTAGGACGCTCGCCTACCATGCACATGGTCCGGGGTTCGATCCCCGGCCGACGCACTCCTTTACCTCGCTAAGCCAGAAATAATGCTGGTGAAGAGTAAAGGTTGGGCATGAAGCTAGCAACCCCATCCTGTAAAATGAACACAGCTACAGAAACTTCAAGCCACTAGCTTGAAGCCCTATGTTCCACTGGGGAACGTGAAGGAAAAAAATTCTTAGCAACTGAACTTCACTTATTTAATTATATTCTTTCATTATAATCTGCTTAGATATTTGTTTTTTTTAAAGTAACGGTCGATTTCATATGAACTGTGATCAAGATTTGACCGGATAGTTGCAAAATAATATAATAAATATAATTTTATAAATAACGGTCGATTTATTCAATACAAAGGTGAATAACTATAACAATCGAAGCATTTTCAATAGCCTCTTAGTTTACAGTGCTACTCTCAAATATTGTAACACCCTGGAAACCGGACATATAAGCCAAAGTTATACAAAACTGTTAACCTTTGGTTTATTGAAAAATGTTCTTTATTATATGTAGCAAACAGTTGGGAATATTGTTGGAAAGCGGAGGCTGTAAATGATGCATTACATGCTTGTATTCACTGTACCACTAGTACTGTTTCTGGAATAAAGCAAATTATTATTATTATATCTAGTGTTAGTTCTTTTTCCCTTTCCTATCAAACTGTTTATTGACATTTTACTTTACTACTTTAAATATACTTTTAGATTTTTTCCCATCTGGTCTGCTGCCAGTATTGCGAAAACAAGCGTTAAAATGTGAAGAATATGCTGTTTGGAGAAATTGGTATGAAGGTAAGTTTCAGTTTTTATTGAGACTAGATCTCTACTTTCCCGTAGCGTGATATTGTTTTGGGGACAGAACATAATAAATATTTGCAGGTGTATACCATCTCATGGTAAAATATTCAACAGATATTGATTTAGAAATAAAAAATTAGCTGATTCCTAGCACTTCCATGCTATATCTTCTCATCTCTCCAGCAGTGTGAGCAGTCCTCCTTCGTGTGGAGATTCCTTATCCCCATGCTTATTTTTCCTTTCATTGAGAGAAGATACACTGTCTGGCTGACTTCCCGAAGGCTTTCACCAGATAGCATTATTTCGTCCCTCTAGTTCTAGAGAAGAATAAGCCTACTCTTTATATTTTCGTTGTAGTTTCAATTTTCTATGGCGATTGGGTTGATTTTCTGGGGTATAGTCCCTAGTCTCACGTCCAACTCCCTTCTTTTTCCGGACTTGGGTCCAGTTGACAAAAATGCGTGCTAAAAGCCGGAAACACTCGGTATTCTTAGTTGGTCATGTATGCAAGTACTAGCCAGGCTTAACTTTTGTAATCGGACAAGAGCAGGTGTTTTCCACATGGTACGGTCTCTGACAAGTAACTATTGGAAAGAATCAACAACGAACCCATCCCCCAAAAATATTCAGAGGGCAATGGAGGTGGATCTGACGTGTGCTGAGAAAACCATTCAGAGAAATCACATGCCAGGCCCTCGAGTGGAACTGAAGTGAGAAACAATGAGTTGGGCTTCAGTTCGAGGGTGACATGGAAGAGGTCATCTGAGGAGGGGATGAGAGCTTATGGGCACTTATGTAACCAGATACAGATGACTACAGAGAACAGGATGAAACGCACATGTTCTGTTGAAGCTGCGTATTCCACTTGGAACTCAGAGGAGTAATAAAACAAGAGATAAGAAAATAACACTCTTCACTACTTGAAGAAATTGGTATAGTTTTTTTACTGGTAAAACCATTCTTTTCATGAACTCGTACATGGGCACAACAAACACCAAAAATACAAAAAGATAACACACTCTTTAGTTTAACGGTGTAAAACAGTGGTGACTGAATCCAATATAAACTAGTTAACCATGTGATGGGTGTAGTATTGTTCATTGTACTAGATAAACTTAGAAATCTACCTCATATAAATATTATTTTGATAAAAATCAGGAAAACATATGTTATGAAACAAGGTAACCATGGTTATATGGATAAAAATACTAAAATACTTGTTTTTTTCTAATTAACACTGATGGTAATTCCGTCTATCATGGAGGAGACTGACAGTTATTCAGACATTTTTATGTACACTACTCTTAAGAGAAATATGCATATACTTTTAATTCATAAGTAGTTAACTGAAAAAGAATACATAAACATACAACATTCTAGAGTGTTGATGATTATTATGGCTATGCTGTTTGTTGTTATATTATGGTGTGCGTTCATGCCCAATGTGGCTTCCTTTTTGAATGATACTGTTTTTTTAAGAGCGGTAACACATGATAGCCGATATTTCAATCATTCTTCATTTAAAGTTGCTACTTTAACAGTTTGCTTTTTGTTAATTTTATCCGTGTAAATTTTAGCCTTTCAAACGTAAAATATTGTAGAAAAGACTTACCTTTTTTTACGGTATAGACAGTAGGACTGCTTAAATTGACAGACATTTTTCGTCATGAAAGCCAGTTTAATCAGCACATAAGTGTTTTCTCAGTGAATAGTGTGATTTAATTATGGATCTTTAAGAGAACAAGGAATATGAGTCCATTCTTGTTCAGATTTTTAAAAAAGTTTTTTCCATCTTTTGGTGTGGTAATTCTTTTGTCTGAGGCCTAATAATTTCACAACAGTATTCTGTTTATTCGGCGGCGGTAGCATTGAGGTTAGGACGCTCGCCGACTATGCACATGGTCCGGGGTTCGATCCCTGGCCGACGCACTCCTTTACCTCGCTAAGCCAGAAATAATGCTGGTGAAGAGAAAAGGATTGATATGATTATGAGCAATAAATTGTGCTCGAAAAGTCATCAGTAAATATTACTGTATAACACTGTGAGACTTATCAAAAAATTACCCATAATGGAATTACACTCTACCACAGTGCCGAGTTTATTCTTATATCAGAGGTTGGGCATGAGGCTAGCAACCCCATCCTGTAAAAATAAACACTGCTACCGAAACTTCAAGCCACTAGCTTGAAGCCCTATGTTCCACTGGGGAACGTGAAGGAAAAAAATTCTGTTTATTCACATAAACTCAAAGAGATCAGAGTGGAAGAGTTCTACTCATCAAAGCCTGACCTATCACCTTAGAATTATCTTTCAATCTATTTTAATTATGATGATAGACGAAAGAACTTTTCTCCAGGATATAAAGTGATAAATGTTTTAATGTCACACATGTCACGTAGTCTTATTTCTTACTTGAAATTATTATTATTATATTACTGATCACGTTTCATACACTTTTTCTCACTGATGAATTTGAATAAAGCATAGCAGCTATTTGCACCAAATAAGATAGCACAATCATTTATTTCGTCGGCTTCTCTTCAGCTTCTCAGAGCCCTAAAAAATTCATCAAATTTATGTCCAGAGCTATTGCAAGGGAAGTGAAAATATGATAGGTTGTCAGTTTATAGGAGACTGAAAGCTTAAGAGACACAGAAATTACAAAGACATCATCATAATATCAACAGTTTCACTAAATGAGATCCTTGTGAACAAGAATCAAGCATTGGTTAGAATTCTGTTTTAAAGACTCAGAAGAATATATTCTACTAAGAAATATGTACGTCGGTGGCACAACGGTAGAATGCTCATTGAAAACGCATGTGGTCCAGGGTTCGATCCCCGGCCGACGCACTCCTTTGCCTTGCTAAGCCAGTAATAAGACTGGTAAAGAGGGAAGCTTGGGCATGAGACTAGCAAGCCCATCCTGTAGAAATAAACACAACTGCTACGGAAACTTCAAGCCTCTGGTTTGAAGCCCTATATTCCACTGGGAACGTAAAGGAATAAAAAAAGAAAATTCAGGAAAAATTTCTAACCCTAGAGATTTTGAAAAAAATGGTTACCTACAGAAGTTTATTAAAAAGCACAATGAAAAAGAAGCCTGTTGCTATACAATTTGATTACGAAGGAGATTATTTTCAGGGTTATTCAAGAGAGGGTTGAATACTTCACTAGCCAAAACTAATCATACGACTGAATTGGTTCCTATTTTTGAACAACATGTCCTTCATTGCAATCGAAAGTCAACAGATACCTTTCATATGTCAGCTGTAAGTGTATATACAAATTTACATGTATCTGTGGTAACAGTTACATTGGAAGAACAGGAGGAAGGGAATACCATCCATCGATTCTCTGAACATGTAGCACAAGTTCTAGTCTAAAAGCACAAACTCTTATAATAGTGCCATTGCCAAGCATCGCGTCGATATAAGTCATGTGGTGGACACTCCGAAATCCTGTAAAATTATCAATAAACAATATAGTTCAATTCTTCCCAAGTTTTCCAAAGCAACTTCTATCACACGCTCTAAACCCGATTAATGTTTAAAAAAAAAGCAGTTATCTATCTTTCTTTGCCCTGGTAACTTGATTTCTTTACTCTCTCTTTTATCTGATTGCTCATCACTGAGATTTAATCTCTTCCTTTTCCGTTATAATGTATTTTGTTTATTTTTTTCCTACGATTCAAATTAAACTCACCACATTTCTATGTAACTTATTAGTCACATATCATCTTATCCATCTTTTGTTACGCAACTGCTTTTCCATTCATCGTATCCGAACATTTATTTTTGTGGTCATGTTTGATTTACATTTGAACCTTCTCTGTATAAATTACATTAGTGCAATTTCTGTGTACTGTTGATTAATTTTGGATTGTGTTACCAACTAACATTAGGGAATATTTGCAAATAGGGGAAAATGTTCTGCACATAAACTTAGTAATTTGTTCAAACTGTGGTCAGCTGATGAGATGCTGATGAAATAAATGATGGTGCAATCTTATTCTACACAAACTGTTATGCTTGCTTTACTTACATTAATCATTTTTAGAGAGAAGACCAGTAATTCAGCGAAGAGTCTATTTTCGGCGAATTCAATTTCATAGCTGTACAATCGCAATATATATATATATATGGTTATTTTCTATGTGTGTGTACATTAAATCTGTCAAGCGAAAATACAATTAGTAAGTTTTTGGTGGAGTTACGTAATACAAAAGGTGCTCAGATGAACTGGATGTTGATATAAGGTGGTAGTAACAAAAGTGATGAATTGTCACAAACGATTGTTAAAGAAGAGTTATGTAACAACATGAATAGTTTGATGAGAGAGTTGTGCTCAGGGTGTACATGGAAACAAAGTAACATACGGAATTACGTCAAAGTTTTAAAGGAATACAAGAGTTTTAAATAGAAAAAACAAGCCAACAAGCAGAGGTTGGGTCAAATCAACAGAGCTGTTGCCATAATAGAAGAAGTGGTTGAATAATTTTCTATTGTATGCATAGGTCTGGTTCTTCTTACTGGATAGCTAGGACTTCTGCAATGCAAAAAAGACGGAAACGTATTGTCTTTCGCAGGTTGTTCTCCCCTTTTTAGATTACTTTGAAGGAGGCGTTTGTTGTGATGGAGTGACCAGTGGTGACGACATGTTCGATTATTGCACTCCTTTTACGGCCACTACTTCCCTTCTGCGGCCACACTGGATAGTGTTATTTGACCCTTTTTGACAGGATGCGCATCGAACGACCAATCTACCTGACTCCATAGCATCAAGTGAACTAATATATACACATAGAAGTGGTCAGGTGTGAGATCATGTCCTTTGGGCTTCTGCAGATCGGTGAGCGACTGAAGAGGACTATTCTCAGTGTTGACACGAGGAAAGTTCTTCTTAAAGCAGTGGAAATTCTCCTCTGAAGGATACCACTGAGTAGGTCACCTCTGAAGTCGAGGTTCATCTAAAGTATCTTTTTTGGCAAGGATGGCGCCTCTTGCTTTTGGATTTTCTGTTTGATGTTTTTGTCTATGAATCTTGGTAGATATCCGTTTTGTATGAAGATTTCTTTCAGAAAGTGTAGTTCTTCTCCCAGGGTATCAGAGCTGCAGATGCGTTGGACGCGAGTAGCAAGAGATCTAATAAGGTTTTTTTCGACTGATTGAAATACAGCTGTAGAAGCTTGTCAGCTGGCCGCTACATGTGGGTTTCCTATCGATGGACCTTCTTAAAGTTCCATCAGCTCTTCTTGTAAGTTCAGCATCAAGAAAAGCAATTTTAGATCCATTTCCTATTTCAAGAGTAAACTCTGTAGCTGAATGACAGTTGTCGATAAAGAACAGATTTAAAAATAGCTCATTTTGTCTTAAACAATGAAAATACAAGTTGAAACATATTACTGAGAAATAGGTTTTTATCTGTTTTCCAAACATTTCACCATAGTGAAAGGTCGACATGTGGTGTTACATCGGTCAGCTATAGTGATAGATTGAGTAATATATAATATATATATATACATATATTGTAACTAATACTAGAGGGGGATAGTGGTTAGTTAAAAGCTTCTACTTTATAGGTGTCTCACTTTACTTTTATTAAAATAGTAAATCTCTTGGTGTTTTAGCTGACTTTTCAAAAGCTGTTTGGTCATTCCGAGATTTCAGCCAAGCAACCAGTAGACAGGAAACGAAGAGTAGGACACCGGAAGTTGACGTAGAGGAGGCGGTTTGAGGAAGACATGAGAGCTAACAGGTAGTCATAGAAGCAGATAAAGAGGACTGATAGGAAGGGGATAGAAAGAAGACATATTGTGGAAACCCTGAGTGTAACATAGTCCTTTTTTACTAAGATAGAGATGAACTCCCGTCAATTTTCTGTGTATACAAATCAGACAAAATCAGTTTTTCCTGGTGTGAAGAAGAAATTCAACTTAAAATTTGGTTATCATAGAAATGACATAATCTATTAACAGAGATGACCAACTGTTGCGCTCGTCGGCATTGGTTAATTGTAAATTTTATTCCATTTTAGAAAACGTTCAACAAGTCACTTTACTGATAAATGAAAAAAATTTACTTTTTAAGAAACTATTAGTCCTAAACTAAGTAAAGCAAGTGTGATAGAAGTTGATATAGCAAAGTTATAGAGAAGTCGATTTACTAAGATTCAGATGAAATTAACAAGTGAAAATTTGTTCCTACATAACGAACAAAAATAGACACGGAAAAAATTTCATCTGTCAATTTTCAGGGATGATCCATTCAATTTATGCCTTATTTCTTTCTAAATAGTAGACGTATGATTGATGTTTTATGCTTTTATTGCACATCAAGTGAAAAATGTCCTTTTCCCACTGAAAGCTTCAATATTTTTTTCCCTCCATTATAACAAAACATTCAACTGTTTTTTGTAGTACGAAATAGTATGAAATTTCGCGAAGTGTTTCAATCAAGCTAGTTTGATACCAAAATTTTAATGGGAAATATTTTAGTAACAATCTTCGGTGAAATATTCAATCTAAAGTGCATAGGCATATCAGCTTCATCAACAGATCAACGCAATAACTTTGAATGACAGTGCAAACAACTGTCTGACTGTAAAGCCTGGTTATGAAATGTAGTTTAGGCTGAAATGAAACGTAATTAATGCCTTGTAAATACGCTGAAAATTTCTGTTCTATGTGTTCACATATTATCTCAAAAAAGCCTTATTATTATTAACAAATGTATTCCTTTCACATTAACCAGCAGTGCTTGATGGCCATATTGAAGTGATCTAAATACTGGATGGCACACCCTGGGACCTGGACAATTTTAGATTCCAAAGGAAGATGTGATAGATGAAATTCCACCCCACTCGAATTGTGTAAGATGTAAATTCGCGGATTAGGTTTAAGGTGTTACCAGTTCAGCCAAGTAGCTGGCTAGACAGCCAGAATTCGGATGGTTTGAGCTGATTCTACACCTTGAGCTGAATCACACTAGGTAGAAAGATGATGAGCTCAGCATCAAACGAAAGAAACCACCGTTTGTTCTTTAGACCAGTCGATCTGGCTAGGCACTACTGGTTGATGTAAGTGGTATCCAGTTACTAATATTGATCATTCAGTAATATATAGCACATTGCACTAGAATGTTTTTTGTGTCGGTGGCACAGCGGTAGAATGCACACCAACCACGAAGGTGATCCGTGGATCAGTTCCCGGCCGGCGCACTACTTTACCCTCCTAAGCCAGTAATAAGACTGGTAAAGAGGGAAGGTTTGGCATGAGACTAGCAACCATCATCCCATGAAAATAAAAACCACTGATACGAAACTTCAAGCCTCTATCTTGAAGTCCTTTGTTCCACTCGGAAAGTAAAAGAATAAAAAATTTTATTCTAACAGTGCACTTTACATTCATGAGAAATTAAAATCACAAATTCATAAACTTGTGCAAATAAACGTTTAGACTGTGTTACACGCATCAAACTTTCCTAGGGCATTTTTCTGTTTTCGCAGTATGCAGAGGTGAAATACAATCTGAGCAGATATCCCAGATTTGAATATCATATGGATATTTTACGTCATTATGCTTATGTTTGCAATCATCGAAAGATGATTTCACCAATCTGTGCCATTTCGTTTCTCTGGAGAAGAATAAGTTCATTTTTTGTATTTTTGTTGTGTTTCAAAGTTTTTTAACGATTGGATTGGGTTTCCTACGTGACGGGCTCATTTTCGTGGTTTAGGACCTACAAGTAAACTGAAGATCGAATGTTCAAAAAACATTGGTAATAAGAAACACTGACAACGAACCAACCAACGAACTATCGCTCAACAAAAATGCTGGACGAAATAGATATAGAAAAGACACATCATGAAGAGTAACATAGTGCGCAAGGCAGTACTTCAAGCAGAACCCTGATGAGAAACAACGAGCTAGACAATTAAGGGTAACGCAGAGAAGATATTGTAAGGAAGAGATGAAGGCGCATGTACAATCGTGAAACCAGCTAAAGAGGACTGAAGGAAGAAATGAAAATATGCTGCTGAAGCCATATATTACACTCAGAACCCAGGGGAATAGTATCAAGTAATAATAATATGGAAAGCAAACGACAAAGAGTAAAAATAAATGTGCAAAGTGGTGAAATAATCTTACTGTGATGGATCTATATCTGTGGAATTTTTAGATCAATAATTTAGTTACTGATGCATTCACTCTTAGTGTTTTCAGTAAAATCAGCTCTCTCAGAAATCATAATCAGTGAAAAGAAAATACTCTGAGTAATCCCTTCTTTAGGGTTCTTTCAGAAGAAGTCTTCTCATTTGTCAGATTTTCAGCAACCGAATCTCTTGCTTAGTTTATACATAGAAAGAATGAACACACTTGAAGGGTAATCTTGAATATATTATCTAATAATATCACTTCGGAATTAAGTTGCTTATACTTTCTGTTAATAACTCATCACTAGGAGAAACGTACGCTCAGAAATTTTGTAACTTACATTTTAATATTTTTTGGTTTATATGTGCAACTGACAATAATCCGTAAAAAAAGAATAAGCTCATATTGTCATGCAAATGCGTTTCTTCTTTCTTTATTGAGATTTTACTTAACTTTCTGACAGTCTTCTCCTTTACGTCTGACTGTTTCTTTTGTGTAATCATTTCATAATCATTTAAATATGCATAAATAGTTTTCTGGCCAACAGCAACAGCAACAACAACAACAGACAGCGATCAGCAGAAATGGGAGAAATTTAAAAGAAGCAACCTGGAAGTCATCGTTTCAACTACAGGCGGATGGAACTGACGAGCATATCAAGGCGAGGATCGCGAAAGCAAGGCAAGCTTTCATTACTCTCAAGTTTGTGTGGAGGTCAACAGCCCTACTCAGCATGAAAAATAAGATCCGGATTTTCAACTTCAATGTGAAGTCAGTGCGACTTACTATACGGATCAGAGACTTGGCTCCGCGTCACGAAGGCCACTTCGAACAAACTACACACCCTCACCAACAACTGTCTTCTCTCAAGATCAAGTGGACGGCTAGAAAAACTCAGCAACAGTGATCTCCGGCAATGAACAAACCAACTCAGCAGGAACCGATTGTGCAACAAATCTGCAGGAAGAAATGCAGGTGGATTAGCCATACTCTGAGAACTAAAAGACCATCATCAAGTGACATCATACGCCAGTCCATCGCTCGAGTGGAATCCGAATGGGAAGAGGTCGTCAATGCGAGAGTGACATGGAGGAGGTCATGTGAAGAGGAGATGAAGGCATGTGGGCAGACGTGGAGCCAGGTGAAAACGTTGGCAGAGAACCAAACACAATGGAGAGATGTGGCTGAAGCCTTATGTTCCTCTAGGAATTTAAAAGAAACAATAATAATATATATTTGTCATCTACTATCATTTACAAAATGTTATTTCAGGGAGGGAAAAAAAGAGGAGAAACAAAGTAACTGACTTTATTTCTGATGAATAGGTGGTTTGATATGTTTTATTATCGAAAAAAAGAAAGAAAGAAAACAATAATAATATATAAAATGTTGAAAGTGACTGAACTCAACTCATTTTGTTTTTTCATGAATATATATATATATATATATACTGGAACAGTTCGTACAGAAATCAATGATTGTAATAAATAGGCAATAACAATTATATGAATGTTTTTTGTCCTTAAACTGAAGAAAATGAAGGCTAAAATAGAACACTAGTAGTAGTAGTAGTAGTAGATAGTAGTAGAATGAAGACTACTGAAAATAAATGGAAAATAAAAACCAAACGAAGAAGAAGAGAAAGAGGTCAAAGAAAGAAGAAGAAGATGGAAATCTATCATATATTGTGAATAATTTAAAAACGACTGCATATCTCGTTTCTATCTAAAAAATAAGAAAGTATAATTATTCTAACTTTTTCTAGGAATATCGTAGGGGGTGGGGTGGGGGAATAAGCACAAAACTGATTGACATACTGCATGCTGTATTTGTAATTAACAGACTTTAGTCTAAATAAGAAATAAATTGGCAAATTAACATAAATAATTTTGCCTAGAATGGAGTTTTTCGTATTTATTGAAGTGATACAGAAGGAGAGTTTTGTAGTGAACGTGCTCCATTTTCATTATTCTTGAACACATTTTTATCGAACAGTTAATGCCCTATGTAATGAATAAATGCCATTTACTTTGTTTATTATTAACTTGAAGATGCATTATAATAGACTGTGGTAACACATTAAAAAATAGTTAATGTAATCTTCAAAATGTTATTAAGTGATCCTTCGTACAAAATTAATAATTTTCTCATGGAAATGATAAATAACATTAGAGTGTAGAATGTCAGATTTGGTATTTTTCGAGTGTTATATAGTAAATAAAGTTAAATATTAACTGTATTACGTATCTTTTTGATTGGACACTAGTCAGTAACTAGTGTAATGAGTGTGTGTGTGTGCCAGTCCTATCGTTGGTGTAGACCATATTCTATCAGTCAAGTGTGCAATGTGGCCACCATGCTAGGTGGCTCGCCATCATGGTCCACTGTGAACTGTTGGTATTAGATGGTTTGAGGCGATCGGCAGGAAGCCCAACTGGACCTAGGTTTCGTACTAGTTTGGCACTCACCAGTCAGCAAGGCGTATCTGCAACCTTTGAGGAACTCATATCCATTCTGAGATTTGAAAACGGGTCATCCAATGCTGCAGTCTGTGACGTTGCCACTAAGCTATTCCGTCTCGCGATCGACCTCCTGTCGGACTGTATTGGATAGTTTTGATTGGAAACTAATCAGTTACTAATGTGATGTGTGTGTGTGTCTAGTCTTACCGTTGGTGCAGACTGCATTCTATCAGTCATCAAGCCTTATAAGCAGAAGAACTTAACTTGAAAACTAAGTTTCTTCATACTGCAGAATTGAATCATTATAAGTACCTATTATGTGTTCATGAGAAACTTGTTCAACTTGTATATTTATTATGGATCTAGTTCTGTTCAGCTCCTTAGTTGTCGTTTTTCTGATTCCCTTCATTTTTTCATCCTTAGTTATAATAAAGCCATTAGTGCAAATTGTTTTGATGCCCATCCTGTTCACACCTGTTCCCGTTAAAAACGTTTTTACACATCATGTGACTATTTTCTAATCCTAAGTAATTTTGTTCTTATGCCTCTTAGGATCTATATTCACACCTTCAAACTTTCACATGAAGTTGCGAACTATCACCACCTTTAATCTACCTTCGTCACTCTCTTGAATTAAATAAAAATTGTAACTATATAAATTAGTGTATTCAAGAATAATATTGTACTGCTTTTGAGGGTGAAATCCCTGAAAAGGTGTCTTAGCTGCGCTTCATGTTCTTTTCTGTCTAATGTGCTCATTAAATAATGAGTGTTTATTTTTTCATTGAAAATTATAGCCTTTAGTGATTTCATCAAATTATTCTGCCTTCTTTAAAAAAATACTTATTTTCAGTTGCTTTCAGAATATCATACTAAGCCTTATTTCAGTAATTGATTCGGTTCTAGCGGGTCATGGGAGCTGAAGTCGTTGTTTATTCCTTACTATTATTATTCCTTTGGGTTCCGTGTGGAATATCTCCACTTAATCCTTTCCTATGCAGTCCCATTTACCCGGCTCCATGATTCTCCATAAGCTCTCAGCTCTTACTTACACTATCTCCTATATGTCACCATCGGACGCCTATTCTTCATTTCCTATTCGAGTTCCACTCAATATCCCTCCTTCATTGTGCGATGGTCTTCACAGAGTATGTGTTCAATCCATCTTGATTTCCTTCTGAGTATTTCTTGCGGGAATAGATTACTATTTGGTTTGCTGCCAGAGATGTTTTGCTATTCAGATAGAATCCGTCAAAATAATCCTTACGGTTAGCTGTAGGCATTTCTAAATATTTTCTGAAGCTGTTTTTAGTTATTAAGCTGATATGCTACTTGTGCTTTGTGCGAATATTAAATTGGCACTATCGGTCGGTCGGTCGGTTTTCGACATAGAACTTTGCACATATGTGCGCCAGTTCAAGTCGCCACACTCCATGTAGCACACAAAGTAAGAGAAGAAAGTAGGAGAAATGCATAACATAGACAGTAAACAGAGGTGTGAGACAAAGGTATAGTAATAAGGAAGAATAAAACAGTTTCATTGGAAATCATAAGTCACAAGGAGTGGATGCATCTGCGCCAGTCATTGAGAACGATTTTGAGCCATGTCACCAATTGTTTCCAACCATTGGCTTTTACCGTCCCGAGGACCCCAACCAGCCAGTCAGGAAGTCTACACCTTCCTCTGTGGCTGGCTTAGACTAACTGTTGTAGATTTCATTGACTGGCGCCATGTTTTCGTTTGACCGCCGATAGCTCTTTTCCAGCCTGGCCCTATATCAGCTAACATTGCCCGTTCGTCGAGGAAGGCGATGACTAGGCATACATGCGTAACACATGTCCTAACCATCTCAGCCGATGTAATTTCACAGTCTCGTCTATTGATTTCCCCGCCTTACCTAGCACTCAACGCCTAAACTCAATATTGCTCACCTTATTATACCACTTCACGCGGGAGATAGAACGCAGACACCTATGGTCGAGGACAGCTAATCTTTTCATGTCTTCTGCTCTCAATGGCCAGGTCTCACAGCCATAAAGGAGGACGGAGCGGACTGTTGAGCAGTACACACGCCCTTTGGTCGATAGCCAGTCGGATATCACGTCTACGCCAGAGACGGCGTAAACTGGCATATGCGAAACTAGCCCTCTGTATTCGTGCTGAGGCACTATGGAGAAATTTGTTTTTCACTCTATTTACTTCAATTTAACAAAAGTTAGTAAAAAATCAATAACTGTTATCAGAGAGAATTCCACGGTTTTACGATTAATTAAATACTGTAGTTAACACACACTGTTGGTTATTTAAATAAAGTATTAAGTTAACAGATGGTAACTTTATAATATAAAAATTTAAGATAATTTGACCGTTTTTATGTCGCTTTATTTATCAAGGCCCTGATCCGCTAAATTTTATCGGATTTTCTACTCCCATTCTAGGTAATTATTTACCGATAAAACTCATTTGTAGGAAACAGTTTAAGTATTTTTATGTCAACAGACTGATATTATCACTCCCAGTATTCATTCTTAGAATCCAACCCAGAGACTAGGTTCAGATGATATATCCGGCATTATGTTATCAAACTATATGTTTCCATCGAATTAGACTCACATAGATATCTTCGACGCGTCTTATCAAGATAACACCCACTAAAGCCTGAAGGGTTGCGTCGGTGACACACCAGTAGAATGCTCGCCGACCACTCAGATAGTTCGAGGTTCGATCTCCGGTCAGTAATAAGACTGGTAAAAAGGGGAGGTTGGGCATGAGACTGGCAAGCCCATCCTGTAGAAATAGACACCACTGCTACCAAGACTTCAGAGCTCTAGCTTAAAGCCTTATGTTACAATGGGAACGTAAAGGAATAAAATAAAATAAATAAAACGTAACGTTTACTGTATCTAAGATGTCTTCTCAAAGAAGTTTAAAATTAGATCTTATTGCCACCACGTGTTGTAAAACACTGCAGAAGTGACTTTAACGTGTCCTTAGTTCTTCATCAAAGTTGTTTAGTAATTCAAGACTAGCCGTCAATGATTACGAAAGTGCTTTGAATACTACTTGTAATCTGTGCCACAATATTCTTTCTTATCTTGAAGAAGTTATGTTTGACTTGCCTTTTAAGAATGCGCATTTGATGCTTTTTCTCTTGGGAGGTTACTCCTGTGTGAAAGGGTTACCTTAGCGTATTATAGGCCATACGCTGTTAACTGGTTGATTTGCATTTCTCACCCTCTCACTTCACTACTTCTTAATGAAAGCAGCACCTTCTCACTGTTTCTTTCTTTCTGTTTTCATTTTCTAAGCCTGACTCACCACATTACTCTAAAGATAATACCCACACGTATGCTGACAAACTGCTACACATCCTATTAGTTCTTTCTTATTAAGATTAGCAAATGTGAACAGTTTCCCACCGAAAGTTAGTCAGCATTCTTTCTCATGTGGTCTTTATTTAGATTTTTCTAATTCTCACACCTTTAGTTTTAGCCTCAGAAACGAACAGCATTTTTGGAGTAAATGTGATACAGTATGTCTTGTCGAAAGTTTTCGCACTCATTTTTCTCAGTAATCTCAATTTATGTTGACTTCCAAAAACGCCTTCTCTCCACTGTTTCTAAAAATATCAATCTCTTGTTTTGAAATTCATAAATGTTTGTAGTTTAACCATTCTGCTCTAATTTTCCTCATTCGTTGCTGTGTCTTCTTGAAGGTAGATAATAACGCATCGCTTGGAACATAAAAGTCTGCAAGTAACTTAAAGTTAAGATTTTATTTTGATAAAGCACATAGTGTTATACAGTTATATTAGCTGATGACGTTTCAAGCACAAACTATTACTGCTCATAATCATATCAAGTCATTCACGGAACTTTTACTTCATTTATATACATGAGTGGAATTGATTAGGTATTTGCATAAAATCAACATAAGATACAGTTTATGCAGAAATGATATTAGTGTTATCAGTCAGATACAATCAGTTGGGAAATAAGATGATTTATAGTGAAAATAAGTGACTTGTTAGAATGTTATGATGTACATGAATTGAAATGGAATTTCAAGATTATTTATTATCATCCTGTGATTTGACTGGCGGTAATAATATCTTCCATATCTCTGGTATTTGCATTGAGTCATTTCTGTTGCATGTGTTGGGTGTAGACTCGATGAACCAGGATTCAGTAACCAACCTCCTCTCTCCACCTACCTATATTACTCTTTAGAATTTTGACTCTGTCCCACCCAACTTATTGTGTGGTTGTGTGTTGATGCATGCAGTGCGAATGCCGAATTTTTTCTAAATTACTTATCTTTGCAGGTGGGATCAATCATTCTAACTTAAGCTAAATTCTTATGTTCTGATAATCTCACTACTCCCGATCTACTACTGTGACCTAGGTAGTTGACCTAACTCACAGTCATTGCAACAAAGTATTTTATAAATTATATTATTTTGTTTAATTGGGTTCACCGGGTTCTTTAACCTACAGAACTTGTCCTACATGAGTGAGTTTGTAGGTGTGAATGCCACCCTAATTCCTGCTTAATTTAGAATCGTACGTAGGATCTCAGATGTCCCCTCCCTATACGTTAGAACTGTAGGTGCCTTACATTCTCTCTTATTTATGTTATCATTATTATTAGTTTCACCATCACTTTCATTCGGGTCTTTTCTCATCTTCCTAATGAATTTTATAGGATTGTTATTCAACACCAACACCTCTTCTATCTGTTTCATTCCATCGTTTAGGTCTTTTGTCATACTACTTAGTGCTGTTGCTCAGTTAGTTGGATACTTAACTAAGCCAACCTTTGCAGACAACGAATGAGATAAATTAAAGTCTAAATATCTATTAGAATGAGTTGGCTTTTTATTTTTTTTTTTTTATTTTGATTTACAGCTTGATTCCACACCGTATTTTCAGTACACGTGTGGAATTTTCAGCATGGATATCGGTTGCCCAAATTCAGGCATACCATAGATATCGGGTGTGCGCCGGCAGGGGATCGAACCCCGGACCATGTGCATGGTCGGCGAGAGTCCTAACCACTGTGCCACCGACGCTAGTGTGCAGTTTATTTTCTTCTGTTCGTTTGATTTTACAATCTAACAAAGCTAATTCTCCTTGTTCATTTTCTTATTCGAATTGTATTCCCTTCACTAGTGAGTTTATATGTGTCAAGAAGCTAAAGACATGTTCTGTTTCTAACACTGTGAAAGTGTCATCCACATATCTTCACCATATTTTTGGCTTAGGATTAAATGTGTTTAGAGCAATATCTTCCCAAATGTCCATAGAGATATCTGCTACGTAAAGGGGATATTGGTGATCCCATCGCTACACCATCTGTTTGTTTATTTATTTTGCCCTGGAATTTAAATACAGTAAATGTGAAGCATAACTGAATTCCTAAAATAATTTTCTCAGTGAGCAGCTTCGTCTTTTAACTGAGTTCGGGATCAGAAGTTAGTTCCCTTGTAACTGCTTCTAAGGTCATACTGATTGGTATGTTAGTGTACAGAGTAGTTTTATCAAAACTGATCATTTTGACTATAAAAAAATCTTATTTCCTATCTGATTGTATTTGGTCAATAAAACTCACATTATTATTTCTGAATGTACATTATCCTATATTAATTTTTATTCAAATGTCTGATGAATTCCACTCATGTATATAGATGAAGTAAAAAGTTGTGTGAGTGACTTGATATGATTATGAGCAATAGTTTTTGCTTGAAACGTTATCAGTTAATATTACTGTATAACACTGTGTGATTTATCGAGATAAAATCTTATCCATAATGGAGTTATGCTCTACCACAGTGCCCTAGTTTTATACTTGTATAAGTAACTTAAAGGTTTACCTTTCATACAACTTTCGTTGACGAACATTAATATTCGTGTGAACAGTCGGCTGAAGTCAGCTTATCGCATATAGAAAATCCCATTTATTCAGAACTTTCATTTTGTTGCTCCTCAGCCTAAATAGGAAGCTACTGCAGTTAATCATAGAATACGCTACAATACCCTACATAGCACAAAACTTGCATACAGAAAAAACCGCTAAAAATTTTATTGTTAACAAATAAATAGCTGCCCTAATTTTACGAAAAGTCATGTTTTATAATCTGCATAATTAATTATTCAGTCTTTAAGTTTATTTAGTAGATGATTTTACGAATGTTATAATTGTAATAATAATTATCGAAAGTTACATAGTATGACTGGAAAATTTATTCAGAATAAGGTGATTAATACTACAATGTGAACTCTCTATCCTCTACAACTGAAGTTCTTTAAATTCAACGTCCATAGATACTTTAAAATGTTACATTTCATACATTGTTTTTAGATTTTAAATCAATTTAGACATCATTAATCATGTTGGTGAAAATACTGTTGCCACAGTTATAGTTTATTTTGATGACGTGATTAACACCTGCTGGGTAGCTAGCTAGTGTTATGATTAACTATGATTAGTTAAGTATCATTCGTTTGCATGACAGCGGATCATTCATTACTTATGGGGATTTCAGTGAAACGATTTTCTGGTTAGTGTTCACTCAGTTGGTATAGTGCCACTAGTTAGAATCCTGCTATCACCTAGATTTTCATTTCATCCATAAGTGATAGCAGTCTGTTTAAATCATTGGACTGCATCATTTTCTGCGATGAAAAGTGCATCAAATTTAAACAGTTATCCTTTACTTTAGCCTAATATTTACGTCTTAAAAAGCATTCTGTAGTCCCGTGCATTTTTGAATGGATTTCAACAGACCGCTTAGCCTGTTTTGAGGGGACGAATACATCGGAGTTCGGAGCATGTTTCAGATAGAACTTGAATCCCGTATCTTTTCATCTCTATTGCAATCTGGGCAGCTTTGCCAATCTCGTACATGGTGCGGACGTTCCATGTCCCTACACAGACTTTTTCTTTTGGCGCAAGGAGATTCATCGTGCTGAAGTTTCTGTAGCAACTTTGTTTACAGGATGGGGTTGCTAGCCTCACGCCTAAGAAGGGGATTGTTACATTAAAATATAGTTTACAGAGAAGCGACCTTGTGGGTTGCTCCTCTTAAAACCAGGAAAACAAGGAATAAAACAATCAGAACAACACCAGCAAAAGGAAAATAATTCACAACAGGAAGGGCAACAAGCGACAACAACAATAAAAAAAGAAAACGTAAGCAATAGTATCACAGTCAGATAAAGTTAACAAAAATGATACCAAAATCATAGGCACACAGACTTGAGCCAACTTGAACATGTAAATCCATCAATATATACAATTATAATTACATTTATAGATATTAGTTAGTGTTAGTCAGTTCCAAAATGGCAATCAGATAGTTATAGGTATTATCCAACAACAAGATTATATCCACAGATTCAGTGTTTGAAAAGCGAATAGTTACACTACTTTCCGAAAGTTCTTGGCAAGAAATTCCACAGAAATAAGAGTTTTATGATACTACGTGAATGTAGCGTAGTAATCGAAAAGCGCGTCAAGGTCAGATAGAACTAAATTCTGTTGAATGATACACTGTAGATTATGGTTTAACAAAAAGATTTTGTTTGAAGAGTAGATAAAACCACGCTGAAAATTCTGTACTGTATATTAACATGCCCAGAGTAAAGCTACAGTTATTATTGTTATTATTACCAATTTAAACACTATCTCATGTAGTCTAACTACCAATTAATAATAATTTAGTAAATATCTGAGCAGTTCTTCAACAGAGATTCTTGGAATATTCTTAAGACTGTCTAATAATTTTAATTACTAACATCGATAATTTTATTCTAAAATACTGACATCTGCTTAAGGGAAGGTGACAAAGTATTTCGAAGTTTACCACTGTGAAGAATGCCTATTTATACTGGAAACTACACACAATAAGGCGTGGATGTGTAGTTTTCAGGGTACTATAAGTTTCGAATTAAGCTCACAAAGTGAACTTCTAAACCATCTAAAGTTTGTCCTTTCTTCACCTTAATTTATGCGATTTAGTAAGTTAAGAACTCTAATTTACGATATTCTGTTAAAGAAACTACAAGAGAGATTTACAGTGTGGAGAATGGATTAAACATAGTTAAATGAGCTAGTGTTAGTGGTCAGTTTAAGGTGATAATTACTGACTGCCTACTGTGTATTTCTGTGCAAAGACATTGCACTATAGGAGGAATAAAAAATTAGGCACAAAATTACTTTGACAAGCACAACAGGCTTTTATTTTTGCCATAAATGAATCTGATGAAATAAATTATAATTATATATTTCAATAGCTGATGAACTTGCATCAGTGTGTGGATAAAATCTTGTTGGATTATTATTATTGTTTCCTTTAATTCCTAGAGGAACATAGAGCTTCAGCTGTGCGTCTCCATTGCGTTCGGTTCTCTGCTAGAGTCTTCACCTGGCTCCATGTCTGCCCACATGTTTTCATCTCCTCTTCACATGACCTCCTCCAAGTCACCCTTGCACTGACGACCAACTCGCCACTTCCCTTTCGGGTTCCACTCGAGCAATGGCTTGTCTAGTGATGTCACTTGATGGTTTCCTCAGAGTATGGCCAATCCATCTCCATTTCTTCCTGCCTATTTGTTTCACAATCGGTTCCTGCTGTGTTGGTTCGCTCATTGCCAGAGATCCCTTTCTGTTGCTGATCTTTTCTGGCTGGCCATCTGATCTTGAGTATTGAGCGAAGACAACTGTTAATGAAGGTCTGTAGTTTGTTGAGATGCTCTATATGACGCGCTGGCCAAGTCTCTGATCCGTAAAGTAGCACTGACTTCACATTGGAGTTGAAAATCCGGATCTTATTTTTGATGCTGAGTGTTGTTGACCTCCACACAGACTTGGGAGTAGTGAAAGCTTGTCTTGCTTTTCCGATTCTTGCTTTGATATCCTCGTCAGTTCCGTCCGCCTGTAGTTGAGACGATGCTTCCCAGGTAGATAGGTAAAAGAGGTTGTTTCTTTCAGGTTCCTCCCATTTATGCTGATTGTTGTCAGTTGTTGTTGTTGCTGTTGGTGGTGTTGGCCAGGAATCTTCATCACCTCTGTTTTCTCTATGTTCACCTGAAGTCCTATCTTTGATGCTTCTTCTGCCAACTTGTTGCTTTTCGCTTGCATATCTTCCAGTTTGTGGGAAATCAGACATATATCATCGGCGAAGTCCAGATCCTCCAAGTTTTTTGTGTGAGTCCATTTTATGCCTGTTTCCTCATTGCCCACTGTTTGTCGCATTATCCAGTCTACTACAATCAGGAAAATCATTGGCGATAGTAGGCAGCCAGCTTGTCTCACTCCTGTCCTCACTTCGAAGGATTCCGTAAGTTTCCCGTTGTGGATTACTTGGCATGCAGCATTGTCGTACAACTGTTGGATGAGATGTATTGTTGTCGGTGGCACCCCATAGTAGCGAAGTAGTTTCCAAATCACCTCTTGGATTATTGAATGTATATTGTATATCATTTGGTGAGTGACTAATAGGTAAATTTCTATTTATTACGGAGTTTTTCTCAATGTATCCGTATGTTAAAATGTTGACTTGGAATTTCTAGTTTCCTTACACATTCAACTTAACACACTGACTGAGTGCTGACTCGTTTAACTTCAGTTGATTTGGCTAAAAGTCAAAACTAGCGGTATTTTGAACAATACTACGACAGTTATTCATAAAATTTTTATATTAATCATTTACATGAAAGCTACGAATATTTAAAAAAAATACAGTTTGGCTGAAATTTGATTTTTAACAGTCTTTCTATAAGTTAATATAAGTTTCTACAAATAGAATACATTTCGTAGGGTGCAGCAGGTCGGGTTTAAGGACAAATACTCGCCACGGATGACACTGGCTAGCGGACGAACTACGTCGTGAATTGGCAGAAGTTGGAATTCATGGGCCATTGGATCAGGTTCTAGTGGCTCAATGGTCTACGAGCACGCTAGCCTTGTAACCAGGTGGTCCTAGGTTCAAACCCCTGTGGAGGGTGCGTACTGATGAAGAGTCCCGAATTCCCTGTTGGTTTTCCAATGGTTCTCTAACCGGTGTCAGCTCATGATGAAACCCTCTAACCAACCAATCAAATCTCTACAAACCAATACTAGAATACGTTTCCTAGTGTTTCAAGGTTATCTCTTTGACTTCATCCTACTAATCCATTTTTTTCTTAACTTGAATTCTCTTCAGAATGTCAAGGATGTGAAGATTTAAATCACAAACACAAAATCAACAAAAGCGATGACTTTCAAAACTCAACAAACCCACGTAAACTGGAGGATGCAGATTCACAAATCACATGTAACCATTTGAATCATACTTCTTTACTGTCAATTTATTCAAACTGTGATAAACAGCTAACTTCATGTAATATAAACGATGTATTCAATAGATGTTGTAATCCTTTGAATTTTCACAACATGTGGAACTCGAAATTCTTTCTACTAACAACTGATGTAAATTCCATTGTTCAGTTGATGATACATATTACGAAGTTATTTGTGAATAATGAAGAATCATGGTCTGAAATGTTAACTACGATACAAAATGTGATCCTGTCATCAGGTAAGAATTAGTAATTTAAACTTTATTGAAAATAAAACTGATGTATATTTTTCTGGGACAGTTTGTTAAAAATAGCTAAGGTGAGATAATGATGATATGACTTTCATCAGAGCTAAATCCCTTTTTTGGCGTCGGTGGTGTGACAGTAGAATGCTTGCCAAGCATGTATGTGGTTTGGAATTCGATCATTGGTCGGCACACTCTTAAACCTCGTTTAGCCGTCAGCAAACCAGGTAAACTGAGGGAAAGTTAGGCGCACAACTGGTAAGCACATGCCATAAAAATTCAACACCACTTCTACTGAAACTTCTAAGCTTAAGCTTGAAGCCCTTTGTTCCACTTAGAATGTAGGGGGATTAACTAATAATAAAAATATCATTTTTCTAATATCATTGATGAACTCTCGGATAATTTTATTTAAATTGCCTACATGATAGATCATTCACTGTTAAACTTCTTATTAGTCAAGGTGAACAGTTATGCAATGTAAGAAACCAACTGTTGGTGTTCGACAGAAAAAGCATTTTGCAATTAATAGTGTTCTCTGAGCTGGTTGGTTTAGTTGCGGAGCTTTCGTCGTCCTTCTGGACACCCCCTTCAGAGCACTATTTAGCACAAAGTGAAATGATTTAAATTTCTTCATGAGTGATATAATTGCGTCTCCTGGTAACTATCTTTACATATGTATTGACCATTTTCTATTGACTTGGATTTTAAACTTTCTGGTCACCTGATTTACTTTTTATTAGTTGGTATATTTCGTCTATATTAACGTGCTTGTTAATTGCATTTTCGTTTGAGTACCAGGCTTCTAGGAATTCCCTGGCACTTTTAGTGTTTCCTCTGTCTAAGATTTTGACATTATCCCAATCAAATTGATGACCATAATTGTTTATATGCATTGATACTAAAGAATACATATTGTGTCTTTTCACGGCTGATTTGTGTTCTTGGATTCTGATTCGAAGGGGACGCCCACTTTGGCCGATGTAATGCTTGTTGCAGTTCATACAATTTATTTTGTAAATGGTATTAATTTTATCCCCTTTTTCTGTTGGATCTTTTGGTTTGCATAATATCGAATTAAGCGATTTGACTGGCTTGTGTGCTATATCTATATCAAACGGTTTCAGTATTCTAGCTGTTATTTCAGAGATATTTCTCATGTATGGTAGAATGAATTTTCTTGTGGTCTTTGATGATGGTTTCTTGTTGGTGTTTCGATTCGACTTTAAACACTTTTTGATGAAATTTTTTGGATAACCATTCTTTTTGAAGACCGTTTGAAGGTACTTTTCTTCCATTCTTTTCAACTCTGGAGTGCTACAATGTGTTTGAACTCTTTTAAACAATGTCTGCACACAGTTTCGTTTGTAAGTAGGATTATTGCTAGTATAGTTGAGTATTTGATCTGTGTGCGTTGATTTTCTATATACTTGTGTCTCTTAATCTCCTGTGTTGGTTCTCCTGATTAAGATATCTAAAAATGGGATTTTGTTATCTAATTCTTCTTCTCTTGTGAATTTGATGTCTTCAAATATGTTGTTTATTAATTTATGAGTATATTCTAAATCACTTCTCTTAATTATTACAAATGCATTTTCTTCTTTTTATTTCCTTGAATCTCGAGTCGAAAATACATAGATTGAAGCTTTGAAGTCTCAGTAACAACAGTATTGCTTTTACAGTGTGGGGTTACTAAATACACTTTCTGCTTTTCCTTATTCTCGAGTTTACTACTGCGTAGTGAAATAGATGAGTTCCGGGATCGCATCGACGGGAAATCCAATCCCGATTTCCTACATTTACTAATAACCAGTTCATTTCACTTGACGATCTATCCCGTGTTTATATCAATTTTAAAACCTTTTTAAAAAACGGGATACAGTAAAATAATTTGTGAATTAGGAGTCACTTTTATCTTCTATGAAATCGTTCTTGCAGGGCAGATCTAACATCATAGAAATTGAAAATATTTGCCATCATAGGATTTTAATGTTATCGAACAATAGCAGCTTGTTATGACGAATAGTGTAGATTAGCAGATGTATAAATTTTAAAGAAACAAGCGATTTCTTTTAATTACTAATGCATTGTTGTTTAAAATCCATTTGTACATTAATTCTTTTAAAAATGCTTTCAACGAAAGTATTCATTATTATGTCTTAATTACCTAGTTATATACATATTATATATGTGTATATATATTAGTAAATTGAATATTCCCATAATTTATTCAGAACAAAATATTTAGAGCGAACAACTGTTTTCAATAAATTCTTCTTCAGGCTCTACAATTATAAATCCATTAATTTAATCATACATATATATATATATTTTCGTAGTTAAATGTCAAGTGGCAAAGCAAATTAATGCCATATATAGAATAATTCATAGGATGGATAGAACTTGAAAAAGGTGTGCAATTATAAGATTAGTAGACAAATCGAATAAAATAAAAACGTTACATAGCATAGTGTGAAATTTAATAGCATAGAATTTAACGTTGTAAAAAAGAGAATTGATTTAGAATGACAAGTGGAACAAGTGAAATAATACCGGGGACAGTTCGAAGTGAGAGTAGTAATAGTAAAAATTGACGTAATAAAGGAACAGTATACAAATTGAAAGAGACAAAATGAAGAAATGAAAAATTGGTAGAGCTAAAATATGATTGGGGATTACCATACGTTAGCACAGAGGGATTAAGACCATGAAAGTTGGAGGGGTTGAACGAACTTTTTCTGTACACAGAGATCTGGCTTTTCTGTTTCGATAGCCAAAGCTTCAGCGATACAGATGAGTCGGGTACGTTGGGATTTGGGTAAATTACTCTGCCTTGTAGATAACTTTGAAGGCAGAGGTTATAGAGATAGGGTGATCATTATCAACCAGATGTTCAATGATCGCACTTCTTATTGCTCCACTTCCACCCTTCCGTAACCATGCAGGATAGTGTTTTTGTACCCTCTTGGACAAAACTCGTGTCGAACGACCGATATACCTAGCTCCACACGAGCAGGTGAATTGATAAACACACATAGAGTTGGTCAACAGCGGGATCTTGTCCTTCAGGTTATTGAACAATAATGGTCGACTAGTAAAGGCTATTCTCAGGGATGCAGCAGGGAATGTTCTTTTCAGGGACTGTGATATCCTTCGTTTCATGATATCGGAAGCTAAGTCCCCTTTGAATTCCAAGCTCATGTAAAGTATCCTCTTGGGTACGGTTGATAAGTCACGTTTTTTAGGATTTGAATGCATATTCTTATCTACAAAACGTGGTGGAAATCCATTTTCTATTAGGATTTTCTTCAAGATGTATAACTCATCTTCCACAGTATCAGGGCCACATATGCGCGGAATACGAGTGGCAAGCGACCGGATCAGGTTTCGTTTTCGACCAATGGGTACCCAGCTATAGAAATTTGTCAGTTTACCATTCCATGACAGCTTACGATAAATCAATCTTTTCAGAGTTCCATCGGTCCCCCTTGATAAGTTCATATCGAGGAAATGAATACTAGACTCGTTCTCCATTTCGAGTGTGAATTTTGTCGCCGGATGGCAACCATTAAATACATCTAATATGTTATTCAAGTTACAATCACTATTACAAATAATAAAGGTGTCATCTACATACCTTTTATACATTTGAAAGCTTTGGATTATAGGCTTCAGCTGATCATTTTCTAGACTGGACATATATATATATATATACGGTTCATTAGAAATTATATCCGGTCAGGGAATTACATCAAAGATGTGAATACATGAAAGAATAATAGTAGTATGAAATGCAATTAAAATATTTTCGATTATAATCACAGTTCAAGGTCAAGTGACAAAACAATTAGTCTCATATATAAAATAATGCATAAGGCGTATGAATTTTGGAAAGGGGTGCATAATAATAGGATTAGTAGGCTAATATAAAATGTTACATAACATGGTGTTAAATTTTAGAAGATAGAATTCAATATTGTAAAAACATTTTGGATTTAGAATGACAAGTGGGACAAGCGGAAACAATTCAAAGTGAGAATAGTAATAATAATAATCGTAGTAATGAGGGAAAGGTACATAGATTAACTAAATAAACAAAATAAGTAGATAACCGTTTATCCCTTCTTTGGTACACAAAGGTCTGGCTTAAAGTCATGAATTGCCAAGGCCTCCGCTGTCTTTAAAAGTCTACAACGAAGAAAACGTGGCAAGTTATTACGGATTCGATAGATGATATTCAAATTATGTTCAGGATTGGTAGAGTGACAGGAGTCGATCAGGTGTTCTAGAATAGAGCTTCGCACACCCTTCCTTTCGCTCTTGTAAAACCATGCTGGAATATGTTCTCGTATCTGTGTGGAAATATCAATACATATAATTTTCAATGTGTATGTATTGATCATGGTATATTTTGTTTATCTCTCTTCTACTATTTTCTTTCTACTCGGAATCTATTTTGGATGGGGGGAGGAGGAAAAAAAGCAGTTTTTTATATATAACTACAAAGAAAATAGAATTTTATAGTTTATTTATTTAAGCCAGTTTTTTTGTCATTACAGAAGCTTAGATAAGGGAGAAGGAAAATTGTAGATAAGGCATAATAGTGGGTGGAAAAGGAAATATTTATTAATTAGAAGATTCAGTATCTGGGTTTATTCTGCGTGTGTGTGTGTACTATTTTTGGTGTGTGTGTTGGGGAGGGGGGAATAAAATGATTGACTTAATTAACTAAAGTTGAAATATTTCCACCATCACCTGTTTGTTACCTGATATGTTAATACTTTCAGATAAAACTGATTATCTAGATTATAGGGTTTTTGTAGGGATTAATTTTATCATAGATTTTGTCACAAAGTAACACTAGTTAGAGATCATCAAAAACCATGGAGCATTCATTATTGAACAAAACTGTTTCGTTCTGGTTTTGGGACTTCTCAACAGTACGCACCCACAATCCTATCATGAAAAGAACTGAGGACCTTCGGGTTATGATAAAATTGTTGCTGACTATTCCTCCACTATGACCCTGGTTAGTTCGTAGGTTGCACTCATGGAGGATCCTTAAACAAGGACGAAGCAACTGTCCAGTGCTCCTTGGTTTTCAATGATCTCTATGACTGATACTGGCTCTTAACGAAATCCATATTGAAACTTTATTAATTTCGTAAAATATGG